>JABXWE010023846.1:0-19046 GCA_014611495.1 Limonius californicus | reverse complement strand
GATCTCGTTACTCAATATCTAGATTCAAACATAATAGATCTAACAATGTAATACAATAAAACGTTACCTTTCGCAATATTTCCCAAAATTTAAATTATAACAAGAAAAAAAAAAGTGTGACTACAATTTGCAAATTAACACATGAAAAGTTCATATTTATCGAACGCACCTGGTATAAGTTCAAAAATTCAAATTGTTATTACGACGGAACATATTATCAAGCGCACATACCCGTGGAACCATATTGTTGATATCGGTGCTTTGAACTTCGCTGCTCTCTGCGATAAACGAATCCATTGAACGTTCGCCAGGTTGCTTTGCTTCATATTGAACAAGATGACCATGAATGCAAGATAAATCCAATTAAATGTTGAAGACTCGAGCGGGAATAATTTCCAAACGGTAGGAAATCCATACGGGAAAAGACGCCTAAATAAATTCAAGGAAAATTGCAATAACAAACAACCAAAAGCTTAAATCTCTTTCTTACCGAACGATGACATTTTCGGCGATAAGGGAACCTCTAGGTCAATGGCACAATCAAATTGGGCAAAAACCCTAGGAAAATTAACTCTTATGCACGTCCTAGCGTTCCTCCAAAGAGGGCAAACAATCCCAAGGAACGACGGCATAAGGAAAAATTCCTCTAACAACTACGGTCAAAAATTGGGAGATCCATCCCTAGCTTGCAAAAGCTAATTAACCGAAGCAGCGTGCACACCCACGACGATTTCTCAACTAACTTCCCCGATCCGCGTAGCATACGACCAGCAAGTAAAAGTTAAACGAATGCAAATCGAAAAGTTACGAGTTCGAAATTCAAATAAATCCAAAAATATTCAAAATATATGCAACCCAAATTGCGAAAATGAAATCTAATGCAAAACAATGAGGCGTGCAAAATCGGAACGTTACAGTGCTGATTTTTAAATACTCGCCAATGGGATAATTTTGAGAAAAACACATTGCAAATGATGAAATGTTTGTCTACGAGGCTTCCCACTAGAGCTGCGGAGTCGGGGTCGAATTTCAGGAGGAATTTCTGGTCAGTGGAGTCGGAAAAAATATACTGACTTATACTCCAAGTCTAAATTTTATTTCTGTTTCTAGTAGAGTACAAATTTGGAGGCATTTGAATTTTGGTTCAACTATAGAATGATTTTATTATATGCTTTTTTCTCTTTCTTGTTATACACACCATAAAATGTGTTAGTATTTAATTTTGTCGGAGTCGGAGTCGCATTCGGAGTCGGAGTTGGAGTCGGAGTCGGCGTCGGAATCGGAGCCAGGTCGGAGTCGAACTACTATAATTATTAGGAGTCGGACTTGGAGTCGAATTTTTTTACAGACTCCACAGCTCTGCTTTCTACATCCAAAATTGTAAATATTGTTGTATTAGCGTTCAACAAGACTTTAGATTTAATTGCTTATTTAAACGCAAGATATTCAGAATAATGCTATAAGAAACAATGCAAATAAAATTTACCTGAAAATTACATTTAGGGCTTTTTAAAACATCATAAGAATTTTACAGAAACCCAAACCATACTGAAACATTTGTGTGGGGATGTAAACGAAACCCGTGTACCAGTTGTGGACTATTTTTAAAACTAATAACTTTGGATCATTTATTAAAGAATTATGCAATGTAATCATCATGTATGTAATAACTCTGCTATATTAAATTATATATGCTACTGTATTTTACATACGTATTTGCTACAATATGGCAAAAAATATACGAATCGAAGATTATTAGGTAATAATCCAAATGCGAATATACACCGGACTGCACGAAAAACGGCC
The DNA here is from genome assembly GCA_014611495.1 of Limonius californicus. Classification (NCBI taxonomy): domain Eukaryota; kingdom Metazoa; phylum Arthropoda; class Insecta; order Coleoptera; family Elateridae; genus Limonius; species Limonius californicus. Next base: position 17,240 of record JABXWE010023846.1, on the reverse strand, counting down.
AAAGCTGGCTTCGCTACTTCTTATCAGATTTTAATAAACGATACATCAAATTCAATGGTTTAAAATATACTATACACTGATATTAAACGATCTTTCTCAATTTGAGAAACTTCTTAGAAACTATAGTAAACGTTTTTACTTCTTATCATCACCATATTAGAGTTTCTCACCATTAGATATACAAAACCATTAGCTTTTCAAATTGGTAATCAACATAACCTTCTTCTTCCAAAAAACTTGTTGAAATAAGAAAATTTATGTCAATAATTTATAAAATCGCGAATGCTTTGAGAACCAATTAAACCTGACAGGTAAATAAATAATTTACTTTAATAATAAGAGAGATCAGGCCGCAATATTCTTTGAACGCATGGGCTAGTCTTTTCGATAATGCGGTTCTGGGACTATTTGTCATCGATGGACATTTAAATGAACTTGGACATTCAAATTTTTTGCAATCAAATTTTGAAGATGTTCTGGGCGAGTTACTATTAGTAACACCTCAAATCCATAAATGGTATTGGCAAGATCGAGCTGGTTCTTACAAAGTCAGCAATCGAAACTATTTAGATGATTTTCCAAATTCATGGTGTGGCACGTTTGGTCCTGTTCGCTGGCCTCCGCGGTTGCCATGCTTAGCGTCTACGGATTACTTTCTATGGAGTAATGTAAAAGACGTTGCGTATACAACATCAATGGAATGTTCTTTGACTTATTTACGCGTTATCCTTAGACCAATAAAATATGTGCAGTATTTAAGGAGCTTAAAATCACAGTTAGCAGTTCAAGCTGTCAGATTCATTATTGTGTCAATTGTTTTTCAAATCATTCGCAATTTTATATACATTTACATTTTCAAAAGTTTTTTTGGAAAAAAAGGTTACATATATTGGATACCTGTTTAGAAAGCTAATTGTTTATATATCTAATGGTGTTTAGGTCCAACATGGCGACCGTAAGGAATAAAACAGTTGACTACTGTTTCTTGGTAGCGACGCACACCAGTACAGTCCCGCGACCACTTTTAAATCCGGGTCGTCGCAGAGTCGTAGGTTAGTTGAGTCCCGGGAAGGTCCTTAAGCCTAATGAACCAATAACATTATTATCTGTAGCTTATTGTCACAACACAATAAATACAACCTGTGCTTTACAATTGTTTATTGAATATTATTACAAGTATTTAATGTTTTAACTTAAATCTGTAAAATAATATTTAAAAAAATTCAAAGTTAGTTATAATATCATTATTCGATTTTACATTAATAACGCACTAGTTTGAGCTTACAGAACAAATCAACAACATTTGTTTAAATATTTCTGGATAACTCTTAAAGTTGACAGTTTAAAAAGAAATAGAGCCCTATAGAGAACAATGTCCCAAGCAATGATTAACACTAAACGTTTTAATTTTTAATAAAATAATTAGTATAAGTAATTTGGTTGGAACAGCCAAAAATATTTTTGATAGTGCCTGTACATAGGGAGCACTGCATACTGTTACAATCCGTCAAAATAATTTTACTAATATTTTAAATAGGCGAGATATCAAGCTGTTATGTCGTAGCAGACGTACCCTGTATATAATATGTCATTTATTACATATTTATCCGGCTGGCTTCAGCAGCCACAAAATTTTTAATTAGTATTTTTACATCTAAAGCATCCTTAATATTATTTGTTATTGATATTATTGATAAATCGGTAAGACGTTTCTCGGACATTGTTGATCGCTAATAATTTTTCATTAATTTTAATTTATAATTTTTTATCGCTTTACTGTTTATTTTAGTAGCAAATAATTACTTCAAGAAAAATGCATTGTAAAACAATTACCATCATTTATCGCCTTGAAATTGTGCCCTTCCTGGCCAGGCGCCTTTGTGCGGGGCACAAACTGCACACCCGCATAGTGCGGCCCTGATTAGGACAATTAGGTATACATAATCGCGTTTAACTCTTCAAATTTTATTAAGGTTGACCGGGACTCAAGTCGTACACTGTTATTTGGCAATTTCTGACGGCCATGGGACTCAACTAGTATGCACCCCTTGATAGTTTTTCAAATAAAGAAAGATCGTTTAATATCAGCTTAGAGTATCCTTTAAACTATTTCATTTGGTGTAACATTTATTAAAATCGGATAAGAAATAATGAAGCTACAGCTCTCGCCGTTTTTTGTGCAGTCCGGTGTATACAGGGTCTCTTAAAATTAAGTATCCATAATTATACTGAGGGGTAAAAATTAAAAAATAATTAGGGTTTCCTTAATAACCGTATGGTTTAAACAGCTTCGTTAAGAAGTTACAGCTCCCTAAAGGGGGTACCCTGAAGATTTTTCTAAATGTTTCTAAAACACATTAGAGTAATGTTTCATTTTTTAGTGTTCACTCTCTCAGTAAACCCACAGTTTTTAGCATAGCTAAGGGTCAGAAATTTCTTTTATTTGGCATAGTTTTGGCGAGTTGGAGGTGACTTTACCCCCTGTTTGTTTATGTAGCGAGGTTTTAAAAGGTAAACGTGATATTCAGATTCTAATGTTAAAATACAAAAAATAAGTACTCTTACTTCATTTTGATGGGAGTTACCGTTATCGAAATATTTCACTTCCAATGGGTATGTGGCTAAAATTTTAATTCAGCGGATTTAGGAAATACTGGTCTACTTGCCATGATCGCGTCTTTTGTTTGGTAACAATTGAACATCGATTTTAAGCAATTATTGTTCGTAACTTGTCGGTTCATTACTGTGATACTGAAGTTATTGGCTTCTTCTTATCCTTATTCCCTTCGTAATTCACAAAAGATTCACAATGCCAATGTTATTTTCAAATGAAGAATATGCAGATATTCATTATGTTTACGGTCTGTGTGACGGAAATACTTTAAAAGTACAACACGAATATTGTAGAAGATATCCCAATAGAAGACTGCCTACGCCTGCAGTTTCCATTAATTCACATCGTCAGCTGAGGGAACATGGCACTTTCAATGCAAGGCATGCAGTCGGCCAAGAAGTTGTCTGTAAACCCACAAAGGATGATGAACATGTTCTTGATTTATTACAAGAAGATCCGTTTTCAAGTGTGCGAAAAATTGCATTACTTACTGATATATGTAGAAACCAGGCTTGGAGAATAATAAGAAGTGCTCGCTTACATCCATATCATCATCAAAGAGTTCAATCTCTAGGTAATGATTTTGAAGCTCGGTTAAGATTTTGTAATTGGTAGAAAATAATAAAAACCTACCGCATATTTTATGGACCGATGAAGCGCCTTTCACACGAAATGGTATCAATAATTATCATAATTTTCATGAATGGTTAATATGATAGCTGGTATTCTTAATGATCGTCTGACTGGACCATTTGAACTGCCACGCCGTTTGAATGGGCGAATTACGAATATTTGCTAGAAAACTCTTTACTCCTATTACTGGACGATGTGCCATTAAGTATTAGACGTGCAATGTGGTATCAACACGATGGGGCACCAGCATATCAATGTCTTCGTGTTAGAGCTTGGCTAAACGCACATTTTCCGGGAAGATGGATTGGAGTAGGAGGCCCCGTAGTATGGCCACCGCGTTTGCTGCACCCGACTCCATTAGATTTTTATCTTTGGGGTCACATGAAACAGATTGTTGTTGTTGTGAAGTGCACACTATAGAAGAGTTACGTCACAGAATACAGCAGGCTGCCGAAATTATTAGGAATAATCCAGCAACCTTATTAAGAACGCAGCGATCTCTTCTGCGACGTGCGGCTTTGTGTATCGACCACAATGGAGATAATTTTGAACATTTCTTGTAAATAAAATAATAAAAATGTATTAAAAAAAGAGTTATTTCTCAAAACTCGTTGAACTAAAAGTTTAGCCACATAAATTATGAAATAAATAATAACTGGTTGACGGTTACGTTGAGGACATATGTTTATATAGACTTTTTGACTCTAAATAAGTTCTGGAATTCATATTTGAAATATTGCCGGTACGTTTTGGGACATCCTGTATACTGTAACAACGTTAAAACACTTCCATTAAAGGTCAAGTTGAGTATTCTAAAATTTTATACTTTTAAATATGAAGGTTTCATAATCTGCTGATTCAGAAATGGCCACGCTTTCTTCTCTACTGGTCAATTTAAATCGTTTATCCCAGAATTTTTGTCTATAACCTAAAATCCATGAAAATAAATGTCATAGAATTTTTGTTCCGCTTTATAACCTATACCATAAGTTTCAGCTCACATTTATTTAAAAAATGCGTTTTCTCTAAAGTGGCCACCTGCTTCAAGTGACCATTTCCCGCTAGTCTCGGGCGTCACTTTATACAGTTAAAATATATATTTATGTAAATTTCAATAACAACTGCGTCCTGAACTTCCTAATATTTTGATATCATAAAGGAAATAAGCCCGAAAGAGTTTATGTGCTAACCATTCACTAAACACATGTAAAAAGCTTTAAGAAACTGAAAACTAGCAGTATGTATAAGTAGCAAATAGGAATCGTCTGCGAGAATTTGAAGATAACATAAAGACTGTTGCCTCAAATTAGAATATTACTAGCATAACTGGGTTAATAAAAAGTGAGGCAGTTGTTGCGGATTAAGAGCCGGCAGTAACGCCAAAATGCACATATTAAAGTAGGTGCTTCCATTTCTTTCGTAGAGAAATGATGAACGAGTGTTTAAAACCGCGTCTTATTTAAAGGAGTTTGCGCGATAATAAATAATTCAACTCTCCCGAAAGACTTTTAAAATATGCCGTAGTTAGGAAAGTCTGAGCCTTGCGTATTATGATACAATTTAAATTGGGGTGGATGTGCTCGCGGTTTGCACCTAAGCTGGGTAAATGTTTCCATGGTAGGAGAGAAGAGGGTGTCTGGTTCAATGCCCTGACCTAAGCTGCTCCTCGTTGACCTGGTTCCGTGTGACCTGGGTCAAAGCAAAGCTCACGTGATAAAAGCTCTTGAAGGTGTACACCTGTATCAGCTGATTTACAAATTATACGCTGACACCGCTGTTCAATAATTAATAACGGGCTATAATGAAGACTTGCAAATTCGCGGAAAATGCCTTCCCTTTTAAAAAGTGGGTCGCCGATATCCGCCATTACATTACCGAATTAACCAGATAATAATATTTTATCAATGATATAATGTTGCATGGTTTAGTGGCATTAAAAGCCAAATCAATTCTGTTCCTGTTCTTTACGCTAAAAACCTAAATAACAACCCCCTTTTTAATTGATTATTTATTTAAAACTTCTTTGCGAAGAAAAGGAGGAATTTAGTTTTCAAGGGGAAATATCGAAGAATTTGAATAACTTCTAGATGAGTAGCCAAATCTCATTAAAAATTACTAAAAGTTCGAATTGTAACTTGTCAAAAGAACCTTAAAATTTCAATGAAGGGTGCGAATTTAAATCGTTTAAATCTCGCAACTTCCAATCACCAGAGTGCCTCCAAAGATAGCGAGCGACATAACGGAAGTAACATTTCCGATTCTGCAAGACTTTCGCGAAAAAATAAAATTTCCCAAGTTCAGGCTTTCAAGGTTTTATAGGCCGTTAAACATCCTTCAATATCAATAAAATCATTTTGAAAAATGAGAACATCCGTTTTCTAAGCGTTTAAAGATTATTTTCTTAATTTCCAGTAAACTGACTCGCACTTCCATCACAATAAGCCACCTTAACGATCGTCTGTAGGTTACGGTACCCAAAGAAAAATTTTGCGGTTGGGGTATTTTTGTTTTCGTCTGATTGTTTATCGATCACCGCGTTTTATAGCAAAAAAAAGATGGGAATCGACGAGAGAAGACTGTTCTAAAGATATGAGCGAGCTGAAGACGAAATAACGGATAGCTTAGGAAATTGTAGATGTAAAACTAAAGAATCAGAGAATATCCTTGATGAAAAGCTTTCTTAAAAGCTGTTTTATTGGGTTTCCTTCTCTGAAAATACAGAGGATACATTTTAATTAATGCAAAAATGTTAATTCATTTTTTGCTAGAAGGAATTTCACTAAATTCCCATAAAGTTAACTTTCTTCATACTACGCGACGTTACTAGCGTCATTTGGATGCAGAAATTTTGGGTGTCTATAAATTTACTATTTAATGTGGAACACCTTCCGACCACTTTCATTTCGGTGCAATATTTTTAGGCTCAATTACATTAACTTTACTAATGATTTATACTTTTCAAATTTTTGGAAGACGATAGGGGCATCTTTCAGATACAGCATTTTTTGGCTTTAGTTTTAGATTTTTTATTAGTTTATTAATTTTTTGAATAGTGTGTTGGGTAGGGAACATCTTCGGACCACTTTCATTTTGATACAATATTTTTGGGCATAATTTCGTTAACTTTACTATTAATTTATACTTTTCAAATTTTTGGTAAGCGGTAGAGGAATATTTCAGATATAGTATTTTTTGGCTTCAGTTTTAGATTTTCTATTAGTTTATTAATTTTTTGAATAATGTGTTGGGTAGGAACATCTTCCGATCACTTTCATTTTGGTGCAATATTGTTGAGCATAATTTCATTAACTTTACTAATGATTTATACTTTTCAATGTTTTGGTAAGCGGTAGAGAAATCTTTCAGATATAGTATTTTTTGGCCTCAGTTTTAGATTTTTTATTAGTTTATTAATTTTTTGAATAATGTGGTGGGTAGGAACATCTTCCGATTACTTTCATTTTCGTGCAATATTGTTGAGCATAATTTCATTCACTTTACTAATGATTTATACTTTTCAAATATTTGGTAGCGGTAGAGAAATCTTTCAGATATAATATTTTTTGGCTTCAGTTTTAGATTTTCTATTAGTTTATTAATTTTTTGAATAATGTGGTGGGTAGGAACATCTTCCGATCACTTTCATTTTGGTGCAATATTGTTGGGCATAATTCCATTAACTTTACTAATGATTTATACTTTTCAATGTTTTGGTAAGCGGTAGAGAAATCTTTCAGATATAGTATTTTTTGGCTTCAGTTTTAGATTTTCTATTAGTTTATTAATTTTTTGAATAATGTGGTGGGTAGGAACATCTTCCGATCACTTTCATTTTCGTGCAATATTGTTGGGCATCATTTCATTAACTTTACTAATGATTTATACTTTTCAAATATTTGGTAGGCGGTAGATAAATCTCTCAGATACAGTATTTTTTGGCTTCAGTTCTAGATTTTCTATTTGTTTATTAAATTTTTGATAATGTGTTTGGGTAGGAACATCTTCCGACTGCTTTCATTTTGATGCAATATTGTTGGGCATCATTTCATTAACTTTACTAATGATTTATACTTTTCAAATATTTGGTAGGCGGTAGATAGCTTTTTCAGATACAGTATTTTTTGGCTTCAGTTTTAGATTTTCTAGTTGCTTATTAATTTTTTGAATAATGTGTTGGGTAGGAACATCTTCGGACCACTCATTTTGGTCATTTTGGTGAAATTTTATTAGGCTACATTCCTTTCGTTTGGTGCAGTATTTTTAGACAAAAGTTTTTCAATTATTACTAACTGATTATTAATTTTTGGAATAATTTGTTAGGTGCGTGGATCATCGTTCCTTCTTTTATATGCAATACGTTCGGACATTAATTACTTAAACTTATTATTTGTTATTATTTTTTTTAATAATTTGTTAATCAAGAGCATCTTTTATCAACCCTCATGTTGATGTAATGGTATTTATTAAATTTTTGAATATTTGTTAAATAAGTGCATTTTCGCATAACCGTCATTTTGGTGCGATATTTTGGCGCTAATTTTTTAAATGTTACTAGTATACTACAAGCAATAATTAAGTAATATTATTCGCAAAGTTTGCTACCTGGGATGATCTCACGCTGGTTTTCTGTTGGTTGCAGTATTTCAGGCATTAGTTGTTTATATTTCTAGCTGTTATTTTGTTACAAAAATCTGCAAGTTAGGGGTACTTCTCCAGTACCGTCTTTTGGTTGTCGCATTTTTAAGCGCTAGTTCCTACATATTTACCACGTGGTTATTAAATTCTGACAAACATCGGGTACCCAAAAATTAGTGCCTAAATCTTTAAACGCCTAAATGACGACGCCTAGACAACCATTGCTTGTGAAAGTTCTATTTATTCAAAACTTTCCGGAACTATATTATATTTTACCATTTTTGGGATCATGATGATGATGCTCAATTCGAAGTATTCGTTATATTTTCAACAATTCAATTAAATCGGAAGAGATAAAAATGACTATAGTGGACATTTTTATAATATCGCAAAATTGGATTAGGAATTTCAAGGTGCACTGCTGTTTTTGATATATTTCTGACTGTAAGTGTTTTCCAATTTTAAAAAAGTACTTTCAATACAATTTTATTCATTCAATACTTTGAAATTTTAAACAACACAATATGTTTTGTTTGCTTTTTTAGATTCGGGTAACAGCAGCGGTAGTGGTATTAGGTTTCAGCTGGAGTACTATTGCTTTAGTGAATATTTAAATTATTGTAAAATTAAGTGTTATATCAGATCTGATGCATGAAAACCCTCGAAAGTTTACCGCAGAATAACTGAATAATTTCTCATTTCAACACAACTTTTAAAAGAAGGCTGTTTTTGTCAAAAGAAGTACAACTAGAACTGCTTTTATCTCTGTTTCACTCAACTTCTTCTTCATAACCTTAGTAATTACGGTCGCTGTTGTTTACAAAAAATAAGTTCGACATCTGCGAGCTAAAAAATTTAATCGCAGAGCTTAATTCGTAATAAACTTAGGAAACAAGCGGCAACGGCTTCCGGCAAATTCCTGGATTACTCTTCTTGTTATCGTTTCTTTCCACCTTGCGCTAATTAGAGGCAGTAATTAGGTTTTAATTTTTACTCTCACAATATCCTTTTATAATTTAAAAATTTAAATTTTCCCCTAAGAGGGGCAAGCGCCCGAATTGGCGTTTCCTATTAAACACCGACGTGAAATCGGTAGATTTATCGAGCTACGCCTTTCCGTAATTGAGGTCAATTAAAGCAATCGAAAAGTTAGTGGTAAATGACCGTCGATGACCTATTTAATGCTAAACCGGTTAACCTGGCTGCTTTTCTTCGAGGTTTTCCTCGCGGAATTATTAAATTGTAATACCACTTCATTTAGAGGTAACAGCTGTTATGTGCACGTTCTGTACTTTCCCGCATACAATTTTAATGAAATCTCCAAGTAAATTTCTAAATACGTTTCCGGTCCTGTCTAGGCTCACTAAAGGATAATGCAAAAAGGTCCACATTTCTCTTTGGTTGCCTCAAAATAACTGAATAAATTACGTATGAAAAATCACTAGAGCTGGTGGAAAGCGATAAAAAGTAGGTCGAAAAAGTTTCTGCTACGCTTTCATACGTAATTATGATAATTTTTTTAGTTTTGCGTATAATTCCGAAAATTTTTTACTTCTTGACGTTAATGACTACGCAGATTTAAATGAAAAACCGTTATACCCGCACAAACCGGAAATGCCAACAGAGGTAAATGTTTAATTACCATAATTATCGTAAGGGATGCAATTACAGACAAATATTCAGGAAGTAAACTTTTAAACTTCAAGTGGAAAACCTCAAAACGCGAATTAAGTACGGCAATAACGAAATGTAATTTGCATGTTTTAACCAGACTGTGTGGAATAAATTAATCGGGAATTAATTTGGATTACAGGACATTTGTGCAGGATTTGCTCTTTAGCGGACAGAAAATCTCGAACAAGGGTAATGACCTTCCGCAAAATATACAACTGTGTTTTCCAGCTATAAAATATGAATTGCGAACGCAATTATTCGGCTTATTACGAATGCCCGAAAGGCCTTTATTTCCCAACTCCCCGCGAGGTTACCCCATTAGCTATTGGGAATTGTTATTACAAGCAAAGTATCGATGATAAAATATAAATTTCATTTCAGTTATGCAGGGAGTGCTCCAGAATTTATCGTCAGAAGACACTTCTTAACCGCCTATAATTTAAATTGTCTTTTATTGTTTCCAAAATCTCCCAAACGATAACCCATCCACTACATAGATATTGTATTGTGACGTATTGATAATATCATACAAAATTTTATTGCAGTTATTGTGCGAGAAATTTTCAGTCATTCATCAATAATATATCATATTCTAACAACTATTTCCTAACTGTACCCAAGCTTAGCCCATCAACATCAGAAAATTTTTATGATATTTAGGATTATGACAATAATTCTATTTCAGAACATTTTTGCCCTAATGCTAAATTTCCAACAATTGTGGCACGATCACATTCAAGGCTATGAATTAATTAATAGTAATACTCAGGGCATGGTCACATATACTTATATATTGTCTAGCCCAACTTCTTAAATACATAAATCGATAATCTAACATTAATCATTTATGTCTCAACTAACTGTACTCAAAGTTAGTCGAAATAAAACAATTTTTTGTAGTCATTATCCAGCAGATGTTTAGCAGTACAATAAAAATACATTACAATTATTTAGACGACAAAGGTTCAGATATTTTCTGTCGAAGCCGATCTACCTTCCATGGTTTCTCAACTGCCTCCGTGGTTAATCTATCTTAGAAACTTATACATTGATGATAACATAAAATTCTATTTTAGAGATATGTAGTGAGTGTTCATAAACTTACTAAAACAATCAGCATCCTAACTATATTTATCGATAAGTTAATAGTTTATATTTTGCCAGCTGTCCCCAATGTTAACTACACCACCTACACTTCTACACAGAACATTTGCTTAACTAAGTCCATTTAAATTTCAGTAAGGTTCGCTCACCAACTATAGAATTTTCACTCTGACTTGTTAATGATGAAATATATATATATTATTTAGGTTATTCTACGAAAGGCTTTCGGCAATTCACTGTGAAAGCCAATTATGTCGCATAATCAATGATGGTATAATATTCCTTTCAATACTTCCGAACTGTGGTTATAGATAATCTGTAAACTACAGAAAATACTCTATGGTGTTAGTAAGAAATGAGAAATAATGTTAGAATTATTATCATGAACACTCAGATATCTATTTATTTCGAGTACTCATTGTTTGACTTTATCTATGTATATATTTTTGTGCCATATTTCCCATCTGCACCCGATGTTAGTTTGGCGTTTACAAATATATTTACTTTTAAATAGTATCATAATCATAATCAAAGTTCCACAAATCACAGTCCCTACAAGAACACCTTAATGCAATGCAGCTGGCAAAAAAATGGCGAATTCGACCCAATAGTAAGTCTACGCACATTACCTTTACTAATAGGAGAGAACCATGTCCTTAAGTTACCTTAAACAGTAAAGCCCTACCGCAAGCCGATTCTGTGAAGTAGTTCGGAATCCATATAGGCAGACGTCTGAACTGGCGCATACACATTTGGAATAAAAGAAAAAAGCTAGAGCTTCAACTAAGTAAAATGTACTGGCCAATGGGTAAAAAGTCACAATTGTCTGTGGAAATCATAGTACGTGTATATAATTCAGTCTTAAAGCCTGCTTGGACTTACGACATTGAATCTGGGATACTGCGAGTACCTCAAACATAGAAATCATTCAAAGGTTCCAATCTTAGAATCGTACTTAGAACAATCACACAAGTCCCATGGTACGTACGCAGCTCGGTCATTAGCCGAGACCTCAAAATAGCCTACATTACAGAATAGAACCAAATCAATAGTTCAAAATATCTAAAAAAAGTTGGAGGAGCACCCAAACAATTTAGCCATCAACTTATTAGACAACAGTGACACCTAATCTAGACTGAAATGAAACAGACCGTTAGACTTACCTGATAGATTTACTAATCAAAAATGAAACAGTAATCACAGGTTTTTGTAACTAGCTACGCACGACACACTAGTCAAATATAGTATAATCTGGAGGGTTGATACTGGACTACGGCCAATATATGTCACATTTACCATTACAACAATTACTAAATATTCCTACAGGCATACATTGTAATTTTACTTGTATAAAACTCGTTTCCAAATATTTTTTATTTCCATAATTACATAAGTTTTGCATAGGTATTTAGTATCAGAAACCTTGTTTGATTATATCGGTAGATAATTTAATGTTCCATGTCTTTACTTCTCAACTTACCCAGGTATGCTACCGTCAAGAGACAATTGTTACTGTGTGGATAATAAAATAAAAATGCAATTTCTCTTATTATGCAAATGATTCTTAGGTGCTCATTATCAGAACACCCTGCCTAATTTCATTTTATCACTAATATAACATTCATTTATCTCCACGTTGCACAGTTTTGTTTGCTTATATTTAATTATATTTTTCACTTAGAGTTATGTAGGTAGGTTCATTTAAGTCAAAATAATCCTCAGAGACAACAAACAGCAAAAATAGTAGTCAGTGGCTAATCCTGTTTTCTAGAGATATCTGTATTTAATTACTATTATATCTACAACAATCTACAATAAATAACCTTGTGTAATGAGCGTTTACTAACGATTATCCAAGAGGTATGTCGAACTCAGCTGCAGTGATTAAAATGTAAATACCTTTAACAACAAGCGAACAAATGGTTTCAATTAAATTAAGAATAGAAAAACGCCACATTCTTGCTAATCAAATTGAATTCAATTAACTATTTTCAATCAGTACCGGAAGTTCCCTCTTCAGAACTAGCTTGTTTATTTCCGGAAGCACATCTGCTCTATTTCGCATGGAGAAACAAACGATACATGTATTTAAATTTCCTTTTCCCTTAGCTGTGCCATGCGAGCATTGATCAAGAGATCGATGCCGACAGAAACCGAGAAAGTTTTAATTTTCTTATCTAGTTGGAGTTCTCCGACAAAAGGGTTCAAAATTTCCATTCATTTCCCTTCTTTTGCGAAGTTAGGAAATGGAAATATTAGAACAGTTCTGGCCCTGAACCCAAACCGCCACTGTTTATGAATGCAACATGGAGCTTTCGCTTCCCCTGTATATTAATTACCTATTCTTTTGTTGTATAAATCATCCGCTGACGGAGCTCCTATCGTTTTAATTGTTCTGTTTTGCGTTCATGTAGATAATTCAAATGGAACAAGAATTTTGCATAAATTTCTGACATCGATTTATTGCTTTTCTCATACTACGCTTCCCAAAATTCGTGATAATGTAACTGGTGGCAGATAGACATTTATATGTATAAAAGTTACAGCTATTAAGTTAAATTATTGTGCTGCGGGTTCTATAGATAACATAACTGGAACGAAACTTTTATACAATATTTGGTATTGATTTGTTATTTAACAAGCGACTTGCGCAATCAGAATCTAAACAAAATTTAGAAACTTTCTTAATTAAGTACAATAGAGCTAAACGAAACCGTATTAAAGTAAATACTAGAATGTTTGTTTAGCAATGCGAAGTTTCCATTTGTATGCGAACCGCGCAAACGTTTCCTTAGAGAAATTTAAATCGTAAGGTATTAAGTAAGTATCTGAAAGAGACGTCACAGAAACGTCTCGATAAACGAGCACATTGAACAAGTTTTAATAACACCGTAATAGCAAATCGCAGAAAACTTTGCTCATGACAAAAGGACATATTGGTCATATTGCAACAGGTTTCCTGCTGGACGGGAAAAGTATTGGGAAAAGTAAAACATAAAACTAAACCAATATTATAACGAACTTAGGAACATCAAAACAATAAATTTAGTTGAATTAGATACGAAGTTTTCTGGTCTTATTCAAGATACTAGCTTCGAATCAGGAGCATTTTATCTACGCGTTCTAGAAAAATTAGAGCTTTGTAAAAGTTTTCCCACAATGTTACTTGCAACTTAGTTCAAGTTCAGAATATCAATCGAGAAGAAAATTTCTGTTGTATCTGAAAATACAATGTCATATTGCTTGCAAAGGGAAATATAAGTAAAATATTTAAGAAGGAACTATTTTCTAGAGCGTTTCAGCTTCATTATGCATACGAACTGTAAGGCTTGGATATTTTATTACATTCTAAATTGCAACACTTTTCTGTACCCAAACAATTACATGTATTATTTTTCGTCTTCTTATATTTGGGATTCAATTTAGGGATTGGATATGGGTTTAGAAGTACACGGTTTTGAAATTCTAGTTAAATTTTAAATATTCTGCATTAGGCATCCACATACATTTATAATATCTTGGAAAATGTAGTGTAGCCTTAGGATTTCATGTATTGTCCAAATCTTTATTATATGACAGATATACTCATATATTGTCTAAGCCCAAATTCTTAAATACATAAACCGATAATTTAACATTAATCATTTATGTCTCAACTAACTATACTCAAAGTTAGTCCAAATAAATCAATTTTTTGTAGTCGTTATCCAGCAGATGTTTACCAGTATATAACTTTAACCATTGACAATACAACATTCTTTCCATTATTTTTCAAAGAGCAACCCATCGACTAGGTACTAATTTTACTTTGATGTATCGAATGTTTTGATAGTTCTCGTGAAAACCGTCCTTATAACTTTATCTATCACTAATTTAACATTTTTCAATTATTTGTTACTCTTTCAGGATTAACACATCGATTATTTAATTTATATTATAATGTAATAATGATGAAATAAAAATACATTACAATTATTTAGACGACCAAGATTCAGCTATTTTCTCTCGAAGCCGATCTACCTTTCATGGTTTCTCAACTGCCTCCGAGGTTAATCTAGCTTAGAATATGTTCACTTATACATGGATCATAGCATAAAATTCTCTTTCAGGAATATGTGGTGACTGTTCATAAACTTACGAACACAATCAGCATTCTAACTATATTTATCGATAAGCTAATAGTTTATATTTTTCCAACTGTCCCCAATGTTAACTACACCACCTACACTTCTACACAGAATATTTGCTTAACTAAGTCCATTTAAATTTTAGTAAGGTTAGCTCACCTACTATAGAAGTTTCACTGAGACTTGTTAGTGATGAAATAAATATATTATTTCGGTTATTCTACGAAAGGCTTTGGGCAATTCACTGTCAAAACAAATTATGTCGCATAAGCAATGATGATATAATATTCCTTACAATATTTCTCAACTATGGTTATTGTTAATCTGTAAATGTAAAGTAATGAGAAATACCTATGTTAGAATTATTTTTATGAATACGCAGATAGTTATTACCAATACTCATTGTTTAACTTTATCTATTAATCGTTTACCATTTTCTATAATGACTCTAAGGTTTACTAATAATATTTTTATTAATTAATAGACCAGGGATTTATAGGTGTTTATGATCAGAGATTATTAATTCCAGTCGTTCAAAATTTAACATTTAATTTTGTTAGTTCTTTCAGCTCAATCGGTCAACTGGAGGATGCGTATTTACTCTCAGAATTAGCTTCTTAACTTCATTTACTAAAATTTCACATTTTTGTCCCATATTTCCCATCTGCACCCGATGTTAGCTTGCCGTTTACAAACATTTTTTTCAAATATTATAATAATAAAATAAAAATAAAATCATAATTAAAGTTCCACAAATTACAGGCCCTACAAGAAAACTTTAATGTAGTGCGGAAGTGGCTAAAAAAGAGCCGAATCCGACTCAGTGAAGATAAAAGTCTACGCATATTACCATCAACTTCATTATGCATACGAACTGTAAGGCTTGGATAGTTTATTGCATTCTAAATTGCAACACTTTTGTGTACTCAAACAATTACATGTTTGTATTTTTAGTCTTTTTATATTTGGGATTCAATTTAAGGATTGGAT
This sequence comes from Limonius californicus, assembly GCA_014611495.1. Taxonomy (NCBI): domain Eukaryota; kingdom Metazoa; phylum Arthropoda; class Insecta; order Coleoptera; family Elateridae; genus Limonius; species Limonius californicus. The sequence goes on along the minus strand of JABXWE010023846.1, from coordinate 1,463 downwards.
ATGGGTTTACAAAGTATACGGCTTGAAATTCTAGTTAAATTTTAAATGTTCTGCATTATGCATCCACATACATTTATAATATCTTGGCAAATATAGTGTAGCCTTAGGAGTGCATGTATCGTCTCAATCTTTACTATATGACAAGATTAATAATCACTAAATTTTCTGTTTCTGTTTAAGCACGATTTGCGAATATACAGTGCTTCCCAAAAGTAACGGATAGATTCTATAAAATCGTTAAGAAAAATATTTCATAAAAATACTCGGACACGTCGATTTTTATTTTTAAATTGTCATTTAGAGATGTAATTTTCAACCCCCCACCCCTCAGCCCCTAAGCCCTAGTAACTCTAACTTTAAAATTTCAAATAGCGAAGTACCCCTTATGATACCTCATCTGATAGCTTTCTTTATGCTGAATACAACAAAAAAAATCTTTTCAAAATCGGTTGATAAACAACGGGGATATTTACCAAAATGTATTCAAATGAAAGTGCCATTATTCGAGCAGTCGTTGATACGGTTGTAGCAATGAGTGATAAAAACAATTGAAATTTATCGTTCTCAGTACGTTTTAATGCGTTTACGTAGTATTTTTAAGTTTGATTAGAAAAAAAATTTTTTTGTGAAAAAAATTTTTTTTGTGAAAAAAATTTTTTTTTACTTATTTTCTCAAAACCCGTCGCGATGTTTACAGGACGTACTGATAACATAAACTTCAATTGTTTTTACCACATATTGTTAAAACCGTATCAACGCCTGCTCGAATATTGGCACTTTCAATTGAATACATTTTGTTAAATATCGCCGTTATTTATCAGCCGATTTTGAAAAACTTTGTTTTGTTGTATTCAGCATAAAGAAAGCTATCAGATGAAGTATCATAAGGGGTACTTTGCTATTTGAAATTTTAAAGTTGGTGTTGCTAGGGCTTGGGGGTTGAGGGGTGGGGGGTTGAAAATTACATCTATAAATGACAATTTAAAAATAAAAATCGACGTGTCCCAGCATTTTTATGAAATATTTTTCTCAACGTTTTTATAGAATTTATCCGTTACTTTCGGGAAGCACTGTATACCAATGTAGTACGATGAGTGAGAAGACGAAAAACGCTGCTGAGAGACCACTTAAACAGGATTAGAGAGAACAGACTGGCCAAAATAGTGAATACACATAATAAACTCATATCCAAAAGACTACCTGGACATCCACCATAAAGATGGTGTGATAGCTGGACATTCGTATCCTAGGAAAATAGCAACAGCTAAAAGAGTACATTGGATACAACACGATTAACTCCTAAATTAAGAAGATGTAACGGTATTCTTCGCGCCTGATTGGTTTGCAACTTATTTTGCTGGTTCGCATATGATTGATTGAGTTTGCGCGTTCCTAGCTGCGCGAGTTGATTCTTAGAAAACTTTCACTTCCGGTAATCATCTTCCTGTGATCTTTAGAATTGA
>JABXWE010023845.1:0-10433 GCA_014611495.1 Limonius californicus | reverse complement strand
GTACGCATACTTACTATTATGCAATACAGTGACAGAATTATTTTTATTAACCAAACTTGACTGTAAGAGGCACTTAACCTACCACTGAAATTTTATATTAGCTCTAACATGGTTTTGAAGGCTTCAACGGCTTCTTGAGGTGATGAAAATCGCTGTCCACGTATTTTTTGTTTGACATTCGGGAACATAAAGAAGTCGTTAGGCGATGAATCAGGTGAATACGGGCAATGAGACGTTAATTCCATGTTTTTCTCCTTCAAATAGTCAATTGTTTAAAGTGTGTTAACTGTTCTTCGATCCTCTAAACTCTAAAGGAATGGTTGCGACATGTCCAGTACAACCGAAGAAACAAGCGATCATTTTCTTGGAAGTGTTTCATGAACGAACAACTTTTATGGGATTCGGTTCATCTTGGAACACCTAAACAGTGGATTTTTGCTTAGTTTTCGGTTCATATGAATATATCCAAGTTTCGTCACCTGTTAGGGTGTGACGGATTTTGCAGTTCCCCAGTCGAATTTTTTGAGCATTTCCTTACACCAATTAACACCAGCCTTTTTTTGAGCTTCGGTCAAATTATGCAGAATCCATCGCCAACAGATCTTTTTTACAGCTAAATGTTCATTCAAAATCGAATGTACTGCAGTCTTCGATATGCCTAATAATGCCTCTATCTCTATCTCTCACTGTAAGTCACTTGCCGATCTTCTTCAATCATGTTGCGCACAGCATCGATGTTTTTTGGAATAAGAACCCATTTTGGTTGACCTTCACGAAATTCATCATTGACGGATGCACGACCACGACGAAATTCGGCAAACCAATTGTAAACAGTCTTCTGATGGTGCTTCGTTACCAAGAGTTGAACGAAGCGATTCTATGCATTGTTGTTGAGTTAGGCTTTCACTAAAATCGTATAAAATCATCCAACGAAAACCTTCACGTGAAAAACGCTCACTACAAACAAACTACTCGGTCAATTTCTAAGCTGCCACTGTTTTTACAATAACAAATTTCAAATTTTACGAAAATAGTAATGACACATCACAATAGCGCCACCTAGTGGTCGTTTATAAATACTTAAAAGGACTGCCCTCGTATTTAGTAGCCTCTGAAAAATTCTGTTCCAGTACACTGCTTAGATCGTTTTCGAAAAATAGTATCCATGGCTATATTTTCCGTAATCAATGTAGAAAAACAATTCTACAGTAAATTCCGAATGAAACTTTGCGTTTTTTCCGTAGTAGATGTAAGAAAAAAGTCTACAGCAAATTCTGAATGATGTTTTGCAATAGCATGCTCTGAAGAATGTCTTGTCTTATGCTTAGCGAACCGTGAAAAACTGTCGCAAAACTCTTTTTAGGTAAATCTGCAAAATAGTTTTCTTATAGTATGCTCTAAAAAAAACATTTTTTCCTAGTAGATTATGAAAACATGTTTTTTTTTGTAATAAATAAATATACAAAATGTATAGTAAAAATTCCTAATAACATTTTGTAATAGCCTATGGTGAAAAAATGTCTTTTCTTAATAGGTATAGTTAGTAAACTTTGAACGACTGTTTCTTTTAGTACGGTCTTAAAAACTTAAAACTGTGCTTTCTTACAGCAAACTGAAGAATTCCACATTACACATTAATCTCCAAAATATTGTGTTCTCAGATTTGGCCACAAAAAGCGTGTTTGTTACAGTACATTTTGAAAACGTTCTTCTTAAACTTTTTCCTAATATTAAAAATGAAAAATACAATTTTCGCTCAAAATTTTGAGAATTTGGTGTTGTACATTCAGTTCTGATGTGTTGCTTTCTCATAGTGGGCTTTAGTTGTTGAAGGCGAATATACACCTGTATAGTAAACCCTAAAATCTAACTATTTTGCTCATTTTAAGCTACTAATTTTTAATGAGAACGAAACTTAGGCTTGTACATTCAATTGACATACTTGGCTCTGAACTATATTTTTGTATAGTCAATTCTAAAAAAATTGTCATAACAGACTCTACAATACTCTTACCATAGCAAATTCCAAAACTTTTATATAGTTATAGGTTTTGAATTTCGAAAACAAACAAATTCCTCAGCCCGAAGCGGAAAATGTGGCTCTCAAATGGCTACAGTAAATGTAGTTAATGTCGATATTTTAAAAGTAACGACATCTTAAAGAAACATAAATAAATAGAAAATTCACTATAAGGACTGCTGTCCTACATAGTTTTGAATTTTACGTCATCTAAACCTAAATAATGCAGCAAGAATTGCTATTAATTTTCGAAAGTTAGTATCCGTTTCTAGTATCCCTTTCCTTATTTATTTTTAATTATGACCAAAACACGAAATAAACATATTTTAAGTGCAGGATACCAATTCCTAGACACTTTCTTATCCGACCATCTAAAAATAATCGCCTGCAATCGAAACGGCAATAAAAATTCTGATTAGTTTAATTGTATTAAAATAAAAACTTATGCGCGACAACCATCATCTAAAATGCAAATCAGCTACATAAACTCTCATAAAAAACGCTAATTGGCACCACTACAGATGTACATTTGCACGTACGTCAATTTACGCAAATGCTGGAATTACTACCTTGATTGTAATCTCCAGTTTAATAACTTATAATTTATTAATTTGCACCGCGCCAATATTAATTAAACTTTGCAGGAAAAGGAAAACGTTGGTATTTATTAGAAACTGAATTTTAATCATTTTCAATGCCTAAATAGTTTCGCCCATTACAGTATATGCCGATTATATTTTAATGTAATTGACATAAGCATCCTGTGACCTTCGGCCTGAATCGGTTCCTTTTTCTCTCCATTGTAACTTTAAAACCATTGTGAGGAATTCAGTCATATTTAAATTGTCTAGAGAATATGGCGTAATTACAGACTAACATGATTGCCACATCCGAATTTTAATTTATTTGGAAGTCTCAAAGTATTATACCAGGGGTATTTCGATTATTTGACAGATAAAATGTGATTTATCTGTGTTACTCCGCATATTTTAGGCTTTCACAGAGGACAATCATTAAATGTCTGTTAATAAAATGCATTGCTCCAAAATAAATTCAAGAACGACCCCAAAACATTGCTAGTCACTGAATGGAAATTCCCCCAATAGCTCAAATAGCGACTTGAATTTATTTTGCATAAACAATTTCACCTGTGAGAGGGTCTACAACCTGAGAAACTTATGTTTTCGATAAGCAAAAGTAGCTGAATGTTTGATAGAAACGCTTGTCCTATTAAACACAAATATCAAACAAGAATCCATGCAATGTAAATATAAAGAATCTCCGAAAAATGTAGTTTCCAGCCATCTGCAGAAAATTATTTTTGTAATGCTGAAAATTGATTACTTGTCGCCAAACCCTTCTATCATTGATAAACATTACACTAACTTAGTATCAAAATTAGGTGAAAACATTAGGCAGCAACGTTTCAGTTAACTGCCGGCATCTGACTGCGATATGACAACGCCTCCTCACGTAAGTCTAAAATTGCAGATGTGGCTTTTCTGCAAGCAGCTATCCATTCTATGGCCTTGCCCCAAGTCCTAGCTATGTTTTACTTATTTACAATTTTAAGGCGATAATTAATGGATTATAGATTTCTGAAGTGGAAGCGGCAGTAAATGTAGATTTTGAGTACCCAGAAAAATCACCTGACACTTAAGTCTCATTACGAGAAGCGTACAGTGGTATTGTTGATATCGTTGAAAATATATAAAAAATAGGTACCTAATTATCTAACCGAGTTATGCTGGAAACTTTCCGAATTCCCCTCATATTAGACTGCGTTGATAGATGGTTAAAATTATTAACAACCTATGGCTCAGGGTGAATGGATATTTTCTGTGTTACCACGCATTTGACTTATTCCAATTAAATTATATTTAGATAAGAGATTATGCTAGATATAATGTAGAAACGCACAAGGCGGATCTACTTCGTTTGCGTCAATATTTATCATAAAATTGCAAGTTTATATCGAAAATGACGTGCGATCCTCCGAAGAAAATTAATACAACTGTACAGAGAAACTTTGCAGGAAGTTAACCGTCGGAATGTAACAAATTCATGACAACACCTCCTCACACGCGTCTAAAGTTGGAGCTGCCACAATTCCTGAACGTCGCTTTGCCGAGGGAAGCCACCCACCCTATACCCCTCACTTCGACCCTAGCAATTTTAACTTACTTAAAAATCTGCAGCGACAATTAATTAATCGAAGATTTCTGAAGCAGTAGCAACAGTAGATGGGTATTCTGAGAATACAAAAATCACCTGAACCTGAAGTCTCGTTATGAGAAGGGTATAAGTGTAAATGTTGATACAGTTAAAAACAAAAACAATAATATTCACTATCTAACCTAATGAGGCTGAAAACTTTCCGAATTCCCCTCGTATTTGAATGCGTTCATAGGTGGTTAAAATTATAAACAACCTGTGGCTCGGTTTGGATGTTTATTTTCTTTGTTGTAACAGCGCGGCTCTTATCACGCACTTGACTTATTCCACTTAAATTATATTTAGATTGTTTACACATTTCTAATATTAAACCCGAAATTTTCCCAGTAAATCAAAATAAATTAAAGTATTTATGTTATATATAAGGTGGAAACGCACAAGGCGGATCTAATGCATTTGCGTCAATATTTAGCATAAAATTGCAAGTTTATATCGAAAATTGTGTGCGATCTTCCGAAGAAAATTAATACCACTATACAGAGAATCGTTGTAGTAAATTAACTGCCGGCATCTCATCACATTATGACAAAACCTCTTTACACACGTCTAAAGTTGAAACTGTCATCATTCCTGGATGTAGCTTTTCCGAGGGCAGCCAACCACCCTATAACCCTCACTTAGCCCCTAGCAATTTTAACTTACTTAAAAATCTGAAGCGACAATTAATTAGTCGAAGATTTCTGAACCAGTAGCAACAGTAGATGAGTATTTTGCGAACCAAGAGAAATCACCTGGATCGAGGTCTCGTTATGAGAAGCGTATAAGTGTAAATGTTGATGCAATTAAAAACAAAAAAATATTATCTAATCTAATTTAGTTAGGGCGAAAACTTTCCGAATTCCCCTCGTATTTGACTACGTTGATAGGTGGTTAAAATTATTAACAACCTGTGGCTCAGCTTGGATGGATATTTTCTTTGTTGTAATATTATCGCTGTTGTCATGCACTTGACTTATTCCAGTTAAATTAAGTTTAGATTGTTTAGAAATTTCTAATATTACGCGCCAATTAAAAATAAATAAAAGTGTTTGTGTTAGATGTGAGGTAGAAACGCGCAAGGCGGATCTACTTCGTTTGTGTCAATATTTAGCATAAAATTGCAAGTTTATATCGGAAACTGCGTGTGATCCTCCGAAAAAAATTAATACAACTGTACAGAAAAACTCTGCAGGATGTTAACTGTCGGAATGTAACCATGTCATGACAATACCTCCTCACACACGTCTAAAGTTAGAGCTGCCACCATTGCAGAACGTTGCTTTGCCGAGGGAAGCCACCCACCCTATACCCCTCACTTTGCCCCTAGCAATTTTAACTTACTTAAAAATCTGCAGCGACAATTAATTAATCGAAGATTTCTGAAGCAGTAGCAACAGTAGATGGGTATTCTGAGAATACAAAAATCACATGATCCTGAAGTCTCGTTATGAGAAGCGTATAAGTGTAAATGTTGATACAGTTAAAAACAAAAACATAATAATTCACTATCTGAAAACTTTGCGAATTCCCCTCGTATTTGAATGCGTTGATAGGTGGTTAAAATTGTAAACATCCTGTGGCTCGGTTTGGATGGATATTTTTTTGCTGTAACAGTATGGCTGTTGTCACGCAGTTGACTTATTCCAGTTAAATTATATTTAGATTGTTTACAGATTTCTAATATTAAACGCGAATATTTCGCAGCAATTAAAAATAAATAAAAGTGTGTATGCTATATGTGAGGTAGAAACGCACAACGCGGATCTACTTCGTTTGCGTCAATATTAGCCTAAAATTTCAAGTTTATATCGGAAATTACGTGCGATCTCCGAAGAAAATTACTACAACTATACAGACAATCGTTGCAGTAAGTTAACTGCCGAAATCTAATGACGTCATGACAACGCCCCCTCACACGCGTCAAAAATTGGACGTCTCACCATTTCTGAATGTAGCTTTTCCGATGGCAGCCACCCACCCTACATCCCTTATTTAGCCCCTAGCAATTTAAACTTACTTAAAAATCTGAAGCGACAATTAATTAATCGACGATTTTTGAACCAGTAGCAATAGTAGATGAGTATTTTGCGACCAAGAAAAATCACCTGGACTGAGGTCTCGTTATGAGAAGCGTATAGGTGTAAATGTTGATACAGTTAAAAACAATAAATAGCTCATTATCAAACTTAGGTTGAAAACTTTCCGAATTTCCCTCGTATTTGACTGCGTTGATAGGTGGTTAAAATTATTAACAACCTGTGGCTCGGCTTGAATGGATACTTTCTTTGTTATAAGCTTATGGCTGTTGTCACGCAGTTGACTTATTCCAGTTAAATTATATTTAGATTGTTTACAAATTTCGAATATTAAACGCGAATATTCCGCAGCAATTAATAATAAATAAAAGTGTGTTAGATGTAGGTAGAAACAGATGTAGATAGAAACGCAAAAGGCGGATCTAATTCGTTTGCGTTAACTTTCAACATAAAATTGCAAGTTTATATCGGAAATTGCGTGCAATCCTCCGAAGAAAATTAATATAACTATACAGTGCGTTACACGAAGTTTATTTCCGAACTCTTGTATTTATAGAGTGCTGAGCGCAGTTAAAACACAAGATTAAAGGAAATCCTAGACACTTCTCCCCGTCAAATTATTTATTTTTGAGTCCGTTGTTTTTCGGAACATAAATACCTGGTCCTAAAATAATTACAACCAAAACCATGTGTGTTGCGCGTAGAAATGGCCCGTAGAAAACAACCCAGGAAGTATTAAACCTCGATATTATGTTCCCGCAGTTTGACAGCCTCGTAAAATGGGAAAATTTAACAAGCTTTAGGTTCCTGCCAGAATTTGTTGCTCTTTATTACAGGGAAAGCATTTTTGTTACCTTGTTGTTTGAATGACGCATCGGGGATAATCCGAATCCTATATCGGCAAGAAAGTTGTGAAACAAAATCCCCAGACAGCGTTTCTAGAAGAAATGCAAGAGAAAGTTGGATCCGCCTTTCTATTCCATGACTGAAGGACATTGGTGTTTGATGGGTTTTAATAGATGTTTTAGCGTTTTATGGTCTTCTTTACATTGCTTGAGCCGACAGCGATTTAATGCATGTTGTGGGAATTTATGGGTCACATACCGCCGCACTCTTGATGTGCAGAGTTTTATAGTTTTAAGAAAAAAATTGCGACGGGCATTAAATCTTGTCCCGGTTCACAATAATAAAAATTTGCGAAGAGAAATTCGCTTATTTATGATATTGTATGCTAAAAGCTAATTTTGAGAGAAGATAAATTCTTGTTTTCTACAAGATACCACCATTTTACTTTTTAGTAATAGAGATTTTCGTCAAAATGAAATTGTCCCCGTTTATTTAATATCCTAATAATACAAATATCACGAATCGTTTTTACTCTTTACAACTACCCCATTTATAAAAATGTATAAATAACTGGAAGATCATTTCTCTTTGAATATTTAAAGATTGTAAGGCGCATAATTCTTAGATATTTCTAAATTTGTTAAGTTGCTATATTAAAGATTTTATAATATTTAGCCATTCATATTATTAAAATAAAATATAAATTAAATATATATAAATAAATATTTCATTCATTCATCAACAACCTTTTCACCGCATGGGCCGCTTCTCTGCCACGTGTTTCTCATCAGCGCTACGGTAGAAATACGGGGGACCTACAGTTTAACGTCGAATCCGAACGACAGAAATTCCAGAGAATGAAATATCTTACATATCGGTAACTAATTTAAACTACACCCGTGGGCTACGCTGCATGCTTTGTTGGCTAGTTTGTTTAAACGAATAATAAATAAGCTGTGTGGATATGTAAGATATATACTTAACAAAACAATGAATCCGCCGAGACAAATCCATGTTCTTATACTGCAACAGCCCTCTATATATGTTTTCCATTCCTCCCATTGTGCACTAGTACCAAATCATTTCGTTTAATTAATATATCTCTCATGTTTTTTTGTATTATAATATTTAATGTTCACAGTTTACTGTTAAGTATTCTTTGAGCACTCCTCTTGTTTTACCAGCCCACTCAAAATTTTTAGTTTCGAATTTGTGAAAAAAATCCCACGAAGAAAGTTTTAACAGAATTGTTCTGAATAGGGTGCGAAAAATAACATTCATGCAAATTTGCTTTATGGGGTGGAAAGTGCTGTATAAATTAAATAACCACAAACGTGGTTGTAACAGAGGTGAATAGAGTAAGAAAAATAAAATTTGTGTTATTTTCAGGGTGTTACAGGTCAGTGGTAAAGTGAATACTTCTGCAATGACTAGCATCGCTCTAATTCGATTATACGTATACTGATATTTGAGACTTCTAACGGCCCATTATTCCCAGAATTAAATAGCCTCATCCCGGTGGACGTAACTACACAAAAATTGCCAATCCGTAGAGGGTTCAGACCGCTCGTCTTTAATATTGAGATTGATGGAATATGTTAATATTTCTTCGAGTAATGAATAACTAAATGAAAAGCGAATAATTACAAATAAATATATCAGTGAGAAAAAATTTTAGATAGGATTATATAATTGTAATTTAAAGTGTTTCAGATGGTATCACCAAAGTTTAATTTTCCGATAGTTAAAATATTTTATAAACTATTAAATATCCTAATTACGGACAATTAATTTATGTCAAGTATTTTAGTTTATTAATATATTTTAATTGATGTATTATTCTAATAGCATTCTCAAAGACTTTCTGAATAAAAGCTTTGGGTGAAGAACTGAAGATGTGAGAGAATTTGTATTTAAACAAATTGTAGTGGAAGTATTATTAAATAGGTACATCACTTATTCTCTTTTTTCATGTAAATTGTCAAAACAAAAAATAAAATGACCCTTGATTGTTGCCCACATATTGCGGATCGTCCACAAACAATTTTAATTTCATATTTAATGATATAATATTTAAAGAGAATACTGGCAACAGTAATGTTTTCTGATCATCTTTCTTTCAAATAATAATCTTCATCCAAGTACATTCCTAGCTTACACAGAAAAACTACAACTATAATACAGGCGAATAATCCAGGCGCATGATTTGATGTGCACATGATGGTAGGGTCTGAGTAGTCCGGGGTAACTCGGGGTAGCCATGGGGTATTGTCCGTGGTAGTCACGGGATAGGCCAAGGAGTCTCGAAGTAACGCGAGGTAGTCACGGTATAGTCCGGGGTAGTCACGGTATAGATCGGAGTAGTCTCATTGTCAGAGTAACTAAAGGTAGTCACGGGATAATCCAGGGAGTCTCGGAGTATCCCGAGGTAGTCATGGTATAGTCCGAGGTAGTCACGGGATAATCCAAGAAGTCTCGGAGGAACTCGAGGTAGTGGTATAATCCGGGGTAGTCACGGTAGTCCCGGGGTAGTCACGGTATAGGTCGGAGTAGTCTCGGAGTAACTCAAGATACTTACGGGATAATCCATAGAGTCTCGGAGTATCTCGAGGCAGTCACGGTATAGTCCGGGGTAGTCACGGTATAGGTTGGAGTAACTCAAGGTAGTCATGGGATAATCCAGGGAGTCTCGGAGTATCCCGAGGTAGTCATGGTATAGTCCAGGGTAGTCACGGGATAGTTCGTAGTACTCTCGGAGTAACTCAGGGTAGTGACGGCATAATCCAGGGAGTCTCGGAGGATGTAGAAGTAGTCACGGTATAGTCCGGGGTAGTTACGGGATAGTCCATAGTACACTCGGAGTAACTCAGGGTAGTCACGGTATAGTCAGGAGTAGTGACGATATAGTCCGGGGTAGTCACAATATAGTCTGAGGTAGTCACGGAATAGGTCGGAGTAGGATCGGAGTAACTCAAGGTAGTCATGGGATAATCCAGAGAGTCTCGGAGTATCACTAGGTAGTCATGGTATAGTCCAGGGGGTAGTCACGGGTTAGTTCGTAGTACACACGGAGTAACTCAGGGTAGTTACGAGATAATCCAAGGAGTCTCGAAGTACGTCGAGGTAGTCGCGGTATAGTCTGGAGTAGTCACGGGATAGTCCATAGTACATTCGGAGTAACTCAGGGTAGTCACGGTATAGTTAGAAGTAGTGACGATATAGTCCGGGCTAGTCACACAATAGTTCGGGGTAGTCACATTATAGTCCGGAGTAGTCACAATATAGTCCGGGGTAGTCACGGAATAGTCCGTGATAGT
>JABXWE010023844.1:0-12297 GCA_014611495.1 Limonius californicus | reverse complement strand
CAAAATTGGAATATTGTTATTTTTATTTTTAAATGGGTAATTTCAGTTTGTTGGGACTCAGAACTACTAAATAATCCTCGTTTTATATAATGAAAAAATTAAATAATTTCAAAAAATAATTAATGCATAAATTCAATAAAAATTTTAAAACATTTAATAAAAAAAGTATTGATTTATAAGATGGTGTACTACAGGATAATGTTTTGGATAATTACAGCTTGACCAATATAGCTGAAACCCCGGCCGCGGTTACCGTACAAGCAAAATGACTTAAGTGGCGACGGAGCTCAGTGTAAACTTGAACTGACAAATAATAACAGTAGCCCCTAATTTTAACCATTATATTTTAACAACAGTCACGGCACCGAAAGAAAGTTTCTATCGCCGAGTGTACTAGGCCTGTGACGTCGATTATTCATCTCACTTCAGCATGTTTTGCCTCGCTTCTTAGTTTACGCATTTCGTGGCTTCAGCACAGTTGGTTGATCTGTACATAAACAGACAGATTGCTGATCGATCGACTGGCATCCATTGGCCTGTACAATGACCACCACGTTCGCCTGATTTGACTGCTTGTCTTGTGGAATCAATAGACAGTCGTAGTTTATAATATCGAAGCCAATTTTCAGAAAAATTAAATTAATTAAAATGGTGGTTTGTTAAAGAAATACTATTAAATTAATTCGAATGCTTGGCAATACGCGGCAAAGATACATCTTTTCGAAAATTTTTAAAAGGGCGTCCTTGCAGAGCGTTTTAGGAGTAAAGCATTATCACGGATACATTAAAAATATTTTCTTATACTTCTTCGAGTGTTCTGTCTCTGACGAGCTAGTAGCGAGCTCCTCTCCTATGCCCGTGTTGCGCGTTTTTAAGAACTACAGACATAGAGAACCTACAGCTTAACGTGGCTGCGAACCACGGGAAGTGTAAACCCTTCTTTTTTCAGAGAAGAGTTACTAGGCAGAATACCTTGCTGGTTTACCATTGCCTTATGAAAGAGAACGGCGGCCAGTAAAAATTCGATGTTCCAGTACTGAGAATTGAACCTCAGATCTTTAGCGTCGAAGTCTAACGGGCTGACTTCTAGCCCACGACCGCCTCTCTTCGCTCTTCTTATATTTACAATAAATAAAACTGTATTTATTTTTCGTTCAACGTGATCACTTGGTATTTATACAATAAGAAAATTGTTTTGCGCGGTAAAACCAAACAATTATCGTAAAGTGGTATTAAAAGAATTTGTGAAGATCTGGCTCTCATTTTTTCTTAAATTTCGTAAAACAAAGATTTACTGTGATACACCCTATAGGGTTCATGAACTATTAGCTTAATGCGTATGAAATTACATTTTTTCATATTCACACATGTTCAGTCTTTTCAAAATCAATGTCTACTGCTAGCAACGACTCAACGGAAATTATACCAAAAGCATGTATTATGCGTTGTCACAATATGTTTCATATGTCCTTATAGGAAACAAATCCATTTTGTAAAGTCTGGCGATCTAGGTGGTCAACTGATGGGAACACCAAGATCTATCTACCTGTTCCCGAATCCTTGATTCAACAATTGTAGACTTATTAATGGGAAATGTGCTGGAGCATCGTCGTGCTGAACCACATATTTTTAATTAAATTTGGGGGGAGATTTTGCAGGAGTTGAGGTAAATTATTTGACAAGAAATATTAAATATAGTGCATAATTAAAAAATGGGTGAAGGTCGACTTGTCAGTGAACAACATTTTTTTTTGGAAAAAGTTAGGAGTTGCTCTTTTCATTTCCAATTCCCACTCGTAAAATGTCCAAATACCCAAACATATGAAATGAAATAAATTAAATTTGCGCTAGTGTAAAAAACTCGATGTATAATAAAATTAATATTTGGTGGTTGTATTGTACATCACTAGGCTATATAACTGCGAAATATGTATTCTTAATTAATCATAAAACTCACGCCCCGAATTAATTTGTTAAACCTTGTGCTGACCAAAATTATCACATTAAAAAAAATTAAAAAATAGTTGAAAAGATAAGTTGAAACTCAATACAAAAATGTAAACATGTAAAGGATATTCTATTAAAAAATAATACCTTAAAGATGCTCCGCTGTAGCGAATCCCTCTGTATATTAGAAATATTTTTATAATATATGCATCTTGGCACTACAACACTTAAAAATCCCAAGCATTTTAATAATCTGATATCAAAGTAAAGGGAAACTAAAATTTGAGAAAATTTATTTTCCCGTTCATTTGCCTGTAGTCCAGAAACCTCGGGAAACATTGTACATTGAATGTATGGCGATCGCGTTGTTGGTCCTTTTTTCTACCGGGAAATCTAACAGGAGAAATGTATTTGGATTTAATACGAGATCATGTTGTTCCAGCAATAACTGAAATTATGGACCAAAATAATGACCGTTACAATGTGAATGAGTTCATGTTTCCACAAGACGGAGCACCTCCACACTATGCCCTTGCTGTGTGTCAGTATCTGGACGAAACATTTCCTAGTACCTACATGGATTGGTCAAAGAGGAGCAGTGGAGTGGCCTGCGAGATCACCAGATTCAAGCCCTTTAGACTTCTTTTTGTGGGGCCTCATAAAAAGTAAAAGTTATAGTACTCAGTCAGAATCCCTAAATGATTTGCGTCAACGGAACAACAACGAATGCCGGCAACTTACCCTAGAAATGCTTCAGAACGTCCGAAGACGTTTTCAACAAAACCTGTACGACTGCATGGATGCTGGAGGTCAACATTTCGAACATTTAATAAAGCGAAAGTTAAGGTAAATTTCTTACTCATAAAATATTACTGGTGTAAACTATGGTAAAAGTGAAAAATCATCAATTATTGGTTTTTGGTTATCTTTAAAGGGCATTTTCTCGAAAACTGTTGATTCGAATTTGAAAAACCAGGAAGCGTTAAAACGAGAATTGAATGCCCTTTAAAATAATGTATCACTCGTCCCCCTTTCCCATTTAAAATTTTAGAGGTGAAGCTCACCACCCCTAGGGGGTTAAAGTAAGGAAACGCCATAGAGCAAGAAGCGCAGGAAGTCCTAGACACAGACAAGCGCTTGCAAAATGGCAGTAAAGTACCTACAAATAACCATCGGTAGAAGCTCAACAGCACATGATCTTTTAGAAGCCACGGCTATTGAGCTTCAGACAGATTTTCTATTGGTTAGCAAACCTAATAAAAGGAAGGTTGAAATAACTGACAAATGGTGGACAGATGACCAAAAGGATATAGCGATAGGGATTCCAAACAAACATATAAAATGAAAAGGAAACGGGTATGTTTGGATAGAAACTGATGATAAAAGAATATACAGCTGCTATATTTCCCCAAGCTGCAGAAACGAAGAATACGAAACATTCCTGCAGGATCTACAGGAAGCTATGATCGCTACGAAGAAGGAAGTCATTATAACTGGAGACGTCAATGCAAAATCCTACGAGTGGGGGTCAAATAGAGAGAACGAAAGAGGGAAACTCCTGGCAGAAATGATAGCGAGCACGAACATGGTCATCCTAAACGACGGTCTCCAACCAACCTTTACAAGAGGCGAACAAATGTCATACATAGACCTAACGTTCGGAACAGAAAAGTCTGCTAACGAAATAGAAGATTGGAAGGTATTAGAAAACGAAACGCTAAGTTTTCATAAATACATTAGCTTTCGGACAATGCCTAAAACAAACAAAACACCGAAACGAAACCTATCTAACAACAACGGAGGATGGAAAATATAGAAAGCGGATACGAACAAATTCATGGAACTTTTCGAGAGGGCAACCCATACACAAGAAGACGTAAGAACTGAAAAATGCACAGAAATGATAACAAACGTCTGCAACGAAACCAAACCGAAAAAAAGGAACGTATACGGGAAAAAAGCGTCTACTGGTGGAACGACGAAATAAGCGAACAGAGGAAAAAATGCCACAAAGCAAGAGGAAAAGTGACTAGAAGCAGAAGGAGAGATGACATTAACATCGTAGTAGAAAATGAAAAAGCTCTAGCGAAAGCCATAACGAAACAGCAAAAGAAAATTAAAAAGTCGAAAGAGGAAAAATGGAAGCAAACCCTAGGCGAAATAGAAAACGATCCCTGGGGATTAGGCTATAAAATCGTCATGAAAAAAATGGCACAACAAAGACCCTGTATAAATCTAGAAAGCAAGCTGGAAGCAATAAACATACTCTTCCCAGTACATGACGATATCACGTGGGAAACACCAAAAGTGAACGAAATAAGGGAAATAACAAAGGAAGAGGTCACACTAGCCAGCAAACGAATGAGGAATAACAAAGCACCTGGGAATGATAAAATACTGGCCGAAGTTATCAAACTAGCAGTGAAAACGAATCCCAAGTACATTACGAAGTAGTAAACAAGATTATAAACGAGGGAAAATACCCGGATAAATGGAAGACAGCCAAGCTGATACTAATCTAAAAACCCGCAGCAACTTCCAACTGACAGACCCATGTGCCTGTTAGATACGATGGGAAAGCTAACAGAACAAATAATAGTTAGAAGGCTAATGGCAGAACTAGAAGAGAAGGGGGCACTCTCGGAACGACAATTCGGCTTCAGACAAGCTAGGTCGACGATCGATGCCGCAAACGCGATCCTTAATATAGCAAATGCCGAACGCGAAAAGACCTGGAGAACAAGAAAGCTATGCATGCTGGTAACCGTCGACGTACACAACGCCTTCAATTAGGCACCATGGAGAAGCATTGTAGACGCACTGGAAGATAAAAAACTATCTGCTTATCTAGTTCTAATCATCCAAAGCTACATAGGAAACAGATACGCAGAAATTGAAGAAAGCACATGCATTAAAATGACGGCTGGAGTGCCCCAAGGATCAGTTCTAGGGCTAACCCTCTGGAACGTAATGTACGATGACGTATTGAATTTAGATATGCCAGAAGGCGTATAACAAATTGCATATGCAGACGACCTTGCCATAGTCATAACCGCAAAGAAAGAAGCGAAGTTACAACAAGCGGCAAATGAAGCTATCAGAAAAATAAATATATGATGTATGATAGTACCGGAGAAGACGGAAGCGATGACACTTGTAGGACGAAAAAGATGCGAAGAAATAAAAATCAAAACCAAACGAAACGGAAATCAAAACGCAAGAGAAGTTAAAATACCTGGGAATAATGATGGACAAATGGATAAACTTTGGATAACATATAGAGTACACATGAGAGAAAGCCAGCAAAACAAATCAATAATATTATACGCAGCTCCAGTCCGGCATAAAACTGTGGAAAAACAAAGATATAAAGCAAAAATAGACAGAATCCAGAGAAGGATGGAACTTAGAATTATAGCGGCGTACAACACGGTATCTCTAGAAAGCGCCCAGATGTTATCCAAGATGATACCAATAGACCTGCAAGTACAAGAACACACAAGACCAGCGAAACCAAACAGCCGAGACAAAAAATCAGAACGGCAAGAAACGATCAACACCTGGCAAGCGAGATGGGAACAGGAAGAAAAGGGCAAATGGACCAGACGGCTCATACAAAACATAGAAGCCTGGATGTCAAGAAAACACGGACAGATGAATTTCCATCTAACACAAGCCATGACGAACCACGGATGTTTCCAGAAAAACAAAAAGAATTGGTAAAATAGACGACGACACCTGCATATTCTGCAATACACAACCGGACGATGCGGAACACCCCCTCATCGCATGCCGACGATGCGACCGGGAAAGAAACCAATGCGAAATAGGACTGGGCGAAAGATTGATCATTGATAGAATGGTACCACAAATGTTGGAAAACGCGGACAAATGGAATATCATCGAAAAAATGATTAATAAAATCATGGCAGAGAAGGAAGCAAAAGAAAGACGCACAGAACGTATGTAGACAGCCAACCAAATGAAGAAATGCTATTGCGGTCCCGTTTGGAAAGGTGAGGAACGAGGAGGGGTTTTAGTAGGTAGGTCCTTTCTAGATGAGGGGGAATCCCACAAACCCTCGCAGAAGGCGGGCCGGGGCGCCTATGAAGATTTCCCTTCATATACAGTGTGTCTACTTAAGTTGGCGCCATATGGAAAACTTTGTTATTATAAGTTTTACGAAAAAAAGTCATTCTTTATAAAAATCTCTGCTTTCGAAAACAATAATATTCAGCTATTCAGATTTGACATCGAATGTACAGGGTGTCCACAAATTGAAAAAGTTCGATAGGAATTTTTTGACCACTTCAATTTTAAATTAAATTTTGCAAATCCTACTTGTAAAACACGTTATCTTTTATCTTAATTAAACAGTCAGTCAGTTATTAAACAGTGTAATTGAAAATCCTAAATACCCATTGTGAAAAAGAGCATCTCTGCTACGTAATCGTATTGGCAAAGATAC
Source organism: Limonius californicus (assembly GCA_014611495.1). Taxonomy (NCBI): domain Eukaryota; kingdom Metazoa; phylum Arthropoda; class Insecta; order Coleoptera; family Elateridae; genus Limonius; species Limonius californicus. Next base: position 5,882 of record JABXWE010023844.1, on the reverse strand, counting down.
AGTTGCAAAAATTATAAAACAGAATAGGTTTCGTCCATATACGCCACAATTTATTCATACTTTACAACCAAGAGATTATGACAGACGTTATGAATTCTGCTGTGATATCCAAGGAATGTTAGAAGATGACCGTTTCATGGCAAGACGTATTATGTTTTCGGACGAAGCAACGTTTAGTTCCAACGGTGCAGTCAGTTCCCAAAACTGTAGGTGGTGGAGTGATGAGAACCCGCATTTTACCATAAAAACTCGCAATCAGTATTCATTTAAAACCAATGTGTGGTGTGGAATTTATAAAGATAAGATAATTGGGCCTTTCTTTTTTCGAAACACTCTGAAGGCAGATCGTTATTTGGACTTTTTACAAAATGAATTGGCTGATATTCTAGATGATCTACCCATAGCTGAATTACAACAGATATGGTTCCAGCAGGACGGTGCATCATGTCCTAGTAGGCACGATGTTAGGGAATACCTTGACAATATTTTTAATGGACGAGTCATACATAGGTATTCTGTGATTTTTTGGCGGCCCGATCTCCCGACTTAACCCCACTAGATTTTTTCTTCTGGGGTTATTTAAAAGAGAAGGTATATCAACAAGGACCGTTTAGAAATGTAGACCATTTAGAACGGATAATAAGGGAAACGGTTCACGAAATCACTCCCGAGATATGTAGGAGTGTGTTACGAGAATTTTGTAAAAGAACAATTACATGTGTTGAACGCGAAGGTGGATACGTTGAGGCAGTAGCGAACTGAAGGTAACCGTTGCTACTTACGACAACATAATAATTGTATTTGTAATGTACTATGTATGTGTGAAAATAAATGTTCTGTATTAATTATCTTGTTACATATTATTCATTCGCATGCGTCGGTAAAAGGTTGCGGATCAGCAATAAACATTTGAAGTATGATGACTGTTTAATTAAGATAAAAGATAACGTGTTTTACAAGTAGGATTTGCAAAATTTAATTTAAAATTGAAGTGGTCAAAAAATTCCTATGGAACTTTTTCAATTTGTGGACACCCTGTACATTCGATGTCAAATGTGAATAGCTGAATATTATTGTTTTCGAAAGCAGAGATTTTTATAAAGAATGACTTTTTTTCATAAAACTTATAATAACAAAGTTTTCCATATGGCGCCAACTTAAGTAGACACACTGTATATATAATTTGAAATAAAGATGATATGAACAGTTTCCAGTATGGGAAAGTCCAGGGAGGCAGTCGCGTCCACTTATTGATAATGTATCGGTATCGTTATCGAGATACTTTTAAAAAGAATCATGCCGACTACTGGCTATTAGGCCTCAGCTTGAAAGCGTTGCACGAGATGACGTCATCAAAAGAGCTTTGTAACTTTTTATAAACAATATTTTGAGGTCGAAACTTGTTTTTTGTAATTCATATACTATTATTTCAAAAACAGTTTATTGTAAGGATCAGTTTAATATACCTACGAAATTTTCTGCAATTTTCCCTATTGAACAAGCAGCACGTATTGTATATGTAACAACATGTCGTAACCCCAAAACGCACCTTTGTATAGTTTCCTGAGAAACGTTGTATCCCAGAAAACTTAATTATCTAATTAATATTGCTCCATATTTGTTATTACTAATAATTCATAATTCTATCATATTCGAATTTAACACGAAAATCTCCTGTCAATTACTAGCGTGCAGCTTACAACAGGTTGATACTATAGTATTTCCTAATTAGTAGATATTAATTTTAGGAGGTCATGTTAGTTTAAAGAAAATATTGTATTCCTCCTCCATGCAGATTTCCTATATTATGTTCGTTACTATTGAAAAACAATTCGCATTGACGTCCATTTATTTCGATTTACCATAAGTTTAAATTTCTATAAGATACGAAGCATCAGTTTCCTAAATTATTAATGGATGTATAATTTTAATATTTGTGTGAAACTGTTACTTTCTTTGTTTGTAACTGATAGACAGCAGTTGAAGATAATCAATTGGTCAAATCGATAGTGTTTCCAATTGCTTGTTGATACTAACGGCTAACCTATTTATAAAAGAATGATGTTTTTTTGCTAAATAATGATCTTACCTAAAGCCGGTTATCACTTGAAATAAGGAGGAAAGAATAACAATGCTATTTTCTTTATAATTAAATAAAGGCAGTAATCCAAACGCAACAAATTACAGTTAGCCAGAGAGAAAGATCAACTTCTTCCACTGCTTGTAATGGAAGTTCTGGGAGATTATCCTGGCCTTCCAGGATTATTTGTTGCAGGAGTATTTAGCGCAGCTTTAAGGTTAAAGCATTACAGCGGAATATGAGACTGAAGGTATTTACTGCAACGTATATTTCAGCTCTTTGTCCACTGGACTTAATTCCATGGCAGCAGTGGTTTTGGAGGACTTTTATAAACCCTTCTTTCAGAAAAAACTTACAGATAAGCAGTCGTACATACTTATGAAAACTACCGTTGTACTTCTCGGTGCAATATGTGTTGGACTTGTTTTTGTGGTGGAAAAATTAGGTGCAGTTTTGCAAGTAAGTTTATATGACTTCCAGTGGTGTTAAAAAGCCCTACTACACTTTAAAATTGATGAACAATTGTTTAAGTGTTTTCAGCCGTTCATGGTTTGTAACGCATGGTGGTTGAAGCACTACATTATAATAAAAAACAAAGCCAAATTTGTGGATCATAAAAAGGGCACTTAGAAAAGTAATTATTAAAAATTACAAAAATTATACCATGTAAAATACAACAAAAACTACAAATATTATACAGGGTGGTACATTTTTCGATTCTCGCCATTGGTATCGCGGAACCTTCAAGATTTATTAGGAACTAGAGGAAAGTAACGCTTTTCCATGGCGATCGAGAATCCGAAATGAAATAAACTAAAAACTGATTTCAAAAAAATTATCTGCTCTCCCGTTCACGCTATTTCAATCAAACTTGGTAACTTTATATTTTTGGTCTCTGTGATTTGAATGACATTAACGGAAATTTTCAAGGCCTTCTAGATTTCAAGCTGCGATAGTCAACTTTTTTATATCTTATGGGCCCCATATTGGATTTTCACATTGATATGTAGTTCTCTAATATAACCGACCTCGTATTTCTTACCGTTTCTGTGATACCAATGGTGAGTATCAGAAAATTCACCACTCTATATACAATATATTATTTAAATGTAAACAGTTTTAAATATTTGTTTCGTTAGCTCTTGTTCTTGATCATTTTGGCTTGGAATTTACTAGTTTTCTTAGTTCTTCCTTCAAAATAGAGCAAAATCAGACAGAACCAGGTTTTTGTGACCTTACTCTTAGATATAGTTAGCCAGTGTAGTTGTAACTCATTTGGCAGAGCGCTCACTTTCTGGACAGAACATCGATTATGACATGGGCCGAATGTGCTGCAACCCACCGTACATAATTGCCCAATTCGGTTAGCAACCGTTTGATCTTAATACTAAAAACTCTCTCTAGAATTTCTGTCATTCGAATTCAACATGACGTTAAACTGTAGGTCCTCCCTATTTTCGTTTTAGTTTTAAGGAGAAGCACGTGTAAGAGAAGAGGCCGGTGCTCAGCAGTAAAAAGTAAATGCTATTGTTGTAGATAATACTTTATTACAAATTCGCTATTGGATTTAGAGCTGATGTTAATGCTGGTCAGTCCATCCTGTCGATGTTTATCTGTCGCCGTCCATAATGTAACTGTATTTATTCCGTGAGAAGGAGCATTATTGTGCTTATAGTTTATAATCAAAGTTGTTCTGCTTCCGATAGAAAGCATATTATCCTGTAATGTTGTTTTGTAGTGTTCGTTATTCTAGAGACGACATATAGCCGAACAATTTCTGAAGCAAACATGTAACCCCATACATAATAGCGGTTAGAAATATATGTTTTGCTGAAAACTCTTTCCCAGGAAATCTGATATACCTATTACCACGATTATTGGTGTTAAAAGTTGATTCTTCACGAAACAGCGCTTTCTGCTACTAATTTGTGGTCGAGTTCGACGTCTTCTCTTCTTGAAAAACATAGCTTCTTCCTTACTCTACATCCTCTAAATCAATAACTACGAACCCTTTCCGTCATGGTGGAACTGCACACTTCGGCACCAGCAATTTCGGGCCATCCTTCTGTTAATTCCTCTTCTATCTCTCCGTCTTGTTCTTCTTAACAAGGTCATCTCGAATTGAGGTTCGCTTTGATTGCCCACTTCGCCAATTTTACCAGTAAATCTTTGCAAATTCTTTATAATATACTATACTTAATAATAATAAAACAATAGATTGGTTATATTTTAATCTGGCGGCGATTTCGCGCCTGGGAACGCCTCCTTTATGATAATACATAATTTTAAACCGCTTTTGGTCCGATAATTTCCGATATTAAATGATATCTTAATGTGATTGCAATATTTACGTATTTATACAACTGGAATTTTTCATAAAATATAGTTTTAAATGGACCTTAAGTACTTATTACGAGGGCAGTTCATTAAGTCCATGATAAATGAAAGAAGGCAATTGTTTTTGACCAAAATTCATTTTATTTTTCAACATAGTCACCTTTCAGCTCGATACACTTAGTCCAACGTTTTTCCCATTTCCCGATGCCTTCCAAAAATAGGACTTCAGCAACTCTTCAAAATATGCATTTGTTGCAGCAATTACCTCATCGTTTGAGCCAAATCTTCTTCCACCAAGCCATTTTTTCATATTCGGAAACAGGAAATAATCGCTGGGGGCCAATCTGGCGAATATGGTGGATGCGGAAGCAATTCGTATCCTAACTCACGGAATTTAGCCATGGCGAGTACACACGTATGCACACGAGCATTGTCTTGGTGGAAAAAAACTTTTTTCTTCGGTAAATGTGGTCGTTTTTTCCGTAAATCGTCGTGAAATCGGTCCAATAAGTCTGCATAATACTTTCCGTTTATCGTTTTCCCCTTTTCGGGGTAATCGTTGTGGATTAAACCGCGTACATCCCAAAAACCTGTCACCATGACTTTGTTGGCCGATAAAACCTCCTTGGCCTTCTTTGGAGCCGGTTCACCATGACAAATCCACTGTTGCAACTGTTCCTTAATCTCCGGTGTATGGTGATGGACCCAGGTTTCATCCACAGTTACGTAGCACGATTACGATTAAACATCGCAAAACATTCCTTTGAAGTTGTCATTCGATTTATGATTAACTGTAAGCAAACGCGGCACCCAGCGCGCGGATAGCTTTTTTATGTCCAAATATTTCACCAAGATGTTATGTACTTCCCGATTGAAGTGCCAACAACCTCAGCAATCTCACGCGCTTTGACCCTCCGATCATCCAATATCATGCCATGGATTTTATCAACCATTTCTGGTGTGGTGACCTCAATTGGACGCGCCGAACGTTCTGTATCATTAGTACTTATACGACCACAACGAAATTCAGCAAACCACTTCTGAATCATTCCAAACGATGCTGAAGAGTCCCCATAATGTTTGTTATGCGATTTTTAGGTTTGCGTAATATTTTTTCCTCGCAAAAAATAATGTTTTATCAACACACGAAATTCACTTTTATCCATTTTTTTGAAAATTCATGAGGTTGTCTGCTTTCGAATGTTGTAAAAACTGAACATCTCACAGATCTGTCTGAAATTTTTCCATGGGCTATTCAAAGATAGTGCTTTCCAAATAGTGTATGAAACTTGCGATTGAGACGCCATCTACTACATTTATCATGGACTTAATGAACTGCCCCCATACATTGGTTACATTTTAATATGGCGGCGATTTCTCGCCTGGAAACGTCTCTTTATGGTAATACGTAATTTTAAACCACTTTTGGTCCGATAATTTCCTTCTGCTTTCATCGCCTGTGGTA
>JABXWE010023840.1:0-14942 GCA_014611495.1 Limonius californicus | reverse complement strand
ATCGGGCTTCACCCAGAAAATCACACCCGAGCAAGCAAATTGTACTAAATTTACATACAAAGTTTCATATTTGGCGTTCAACGTTTTGGTTAATGTAATATTTGTGTAATTAAATGAAGTTATGGAGTTGGTTATTTTATTGAAGTATATGAGAATATTCTGAAGTATAGAAACATAAAGGAAGCCACGAAACCCTGAGATAAGAAGTAAAAGCCGTGGTATTATAGCAAGGAGTGAGAACTTTGATTTACAAGTTGCAAATCACTAGTACAATTTACCGAAGGGAGCGGTTTATAGCAATATACTCCAACTTTAAACTACGGCGCGGAATCATGCACAGCGAACAACAAACACAAATCCAAAATAACAACAGCAGATGTTAAGTTCCTTTTAGGCAAATCACAGGAAAGATTAGACGAGATCGGATAAGGAATACAGCACACAGAGAGCAGCTGCAACAAGTACTTACTAGTAATTACAATAATAGAAAATAGACAGATGACGTGATACGAAGACCTAGTACGAATGAGAGGTAGTGGATAACCAAAACAAGCATTAGAGGCACGTGCAGGATAGAAAGCAAGTGGAAGACCTAAGAAGACATGGATGAACAATATAGAAGAACAAGCGAGGAACAGAGGAAAGACGATAGCTGAAATGAGAAGAATCGCACAGTCGACAAATGTAGAAACAATCAATGAATCTATCAAGAGGCGTCCAGCGTTTCACGGTACACGGGAATAGATAAAGAAAAAGAAGTGCCGAACTGGTAAGTTTGACTGTGATACGCATAAAGAGTGGTGAAAAAATTGAAAGAAGAGTATGACCGGGCAGGATTAACCACAAACGTAAAAAACCCAGAATACCTATCTATCAAAATTGACAGGGAACACACTCATAACCACCTAAATGAAGAAGAAGAAGCTAGCGGAAATCCCCATCATATGAGTTGGGTACACAAAGGAGAGGGATAATGTAGATGGCCCAGAAAATTACCCTTTCCTTCACAGGCGTTGCTTACCAATTCATCTAAAATCAACACTTTGCGAAAAATTAGTGCTATCACATTTCTCTTACTGTTCTCAGGTCTATGGTCAGTCGATCACGCAGGAACTTGCTCGCAGAATACAGCGAGTTCAAAATTCTTGTCTACGTTTCATTTATGGAATAAGAAAATTTGATAGTACCTCCCACAAATTAAATGATATAAAATGGCTGAATATGCATAACAGACGATTGTTACAGTTTGCTACGCTCTGCCATAAAATCATTCTTGAAGAACGACCACCTTACTTGTATAATAAAATAAAATTTTGTACTGATGTCCATTCTTTAAATTTACATTTCAAAGGTCTCATAACACCACCAATTCATAAAACTGCTCTGTTTCAATGGGGTTTTTCTTTTCTAGTATCTCGACTTTATAACTCAATACCCCTTGGATTAAAACCCGCCTCGCTTCAAACATTTAAACACAGATATAGACTTATTTGTTTCCCAGCTTAGGTGAACTCTTACTCTTTGTTTTAGTTTACAATATATTATTTTCGTGCTACGCTTCCCTGACACATAATTTATCACTGAATCTAGTATTAAGTTAGTTTAGGCATTATGTCTTATTTAGTAATTTTCTTTGCGATTTCAAGGTCTTAGTGGCAGAACAAAAACAGCCTAAGGGCTGTTTTTGAACTAACACCTTGAGGTTTTTCCAATTAATTTTGTTCGTGTTCGATATATTTTCCGTCATATATATGTTTGGAAGAATAAAGACCTTTATTGTAGAAATTAACATGTAGAACATTACTGTTCGCAATAAGTTTTCAGCATTGACTAACTTACTTTATTAGTTCATGTTACATATACATTGGTGAACAGAGATGGCGCTACGAACATGCTACTCCCATATACAGGGTGGTTTGATATAACTTCAACATTTATTATTATTATTATTATAAATCATTCTGTACTAAAGATTTCAGATATGATCACTAACTAGCGTTACCAACAATCCTACTTTGGGAAGGATAGTCCTTTTTTAAGACGTTTTGTTCTGTGTCCATTCTTGAGATCAGGAAGCACGTCAATTGTCCTTATTTTGTACTCGTTACTTTTTCTCTAGTGTCTTCTGTTTGCTTGCGCAAAGAAATTTTAATTAGCAATTATAAGCTGGACGGTGAACAGCGGTCGGCAAGAATCAAAACTCAAGCCACTCTACCAATCTGCTGCTCTCGCATGCGTTCTAATGAACATCACTTTTCTTTCAATTCATTAGACTGTACAATTAAATTACATACTACGACATAATTTTACTCCGTATGTGCATCAAAAATGGCATGTGGAAGAATGAAAGCAAAAGCCATAGCCAAAATATCTTTCAGCAAAAACATTAGAAAATGTATTACTTCATTTATTGCTCATAAAGTTTATTTATAATATTATAACACTGCACAAACACAAGGTTCGTTAATTTCTAACAAATACAAGTAACTTTAAGAACGCTTTATAATATTATAGATGGTACACGAAAAATCTTACAAATACTACTGCATAAAACAACATTTTCAAAAGAACAATATGCCAATCAACACTTTAAAAGCTTCAAAATGTTTATAAGCTATTGAAAATTATCATTTAAACTTCTATCTCATCTCCAAACAATCATAAATTTTTGAATTCAAACAGTTCATTTCTTTCCTCTGTTATTCCGTATATGTCATTGTAAGCTAATTTTAAATACACATCCATAGTCGTACATGCTGCACTTGAAGGGTTTCTCTCTTGTATGAGTTTTCATATGCATATTCATTCATTCATTCATTCATATGCATTTACAGGCTATTTTTGTCTGTACTTTTATAATCACATACATTAATCTTAAAAGGTTTTTCTGCATTATGAGTTGTCAGATGATATTGCAAGTCTTTCTTGTGTGTACTTTCATAGTCACATATACTGCACTTAAAGGGTTTCTCTCCTGTATGAGTACTCATATGGCTTCGCAAGTTATTCTTGTGTGCAGTTCCATAGTCACATATATTATACTTAATAGGTTTTTCTCCTGAATGAGTGCGCATATGCCTTGACAAGGCACTCTTGTATGCAGTTCCATAGTCACACATATTACACTTAAACGGTTTCTCTCCTGTATGAGTGCACATATGATTTCGCAAGCTATTCTTACGTGCACTTTCATAGATACATATATTACACTTAAAAGGTTTTTCTCCTGTATGAGTGCGCATATGGTTTTGCAACTTATTCTTGTATGCAGTTCCATAATCACACATAGTACACTTAAAAGGTTTTTCTCCTGTATGAGTGCACATATGCGTTCGCAAATTCATCTTGTGTGCACTTTTGTAGTCACATATATTGCACTTGTAGGGTTTTTCTCCTGTATGAGTTCCCATATGCCTTCGCAAGTCGTTCTTGTATGCACTTTTATAGTCACATAAATTACACTTGAAAGGTTTTTCTCCTGTATGAGTTCTCATATGAATTTGCAAGTGATTTTTGTAAGTACCTTTGTAGTCACATAAGTTACACTTGAAGGGTTTCTCTCCTGTATGAATGCTCATATGTGTTTGCAAACTCCTCTTGACTGCACTTTGGTAGTCACATATATCGCACTTGTAGGGTTTTTCTCCTGTATGAGTTCTCATATGCATTCGCAAATTCCTCTTGAATGCACTTTGGTAGTCACATATATCGCACTTGTAGGGTTTTTCTCCTGTATGAGTTCTCATATGCCTTCGCAAGTCATCCTTGCGTGGACTTCCATAGTCACATACATTGCATTTTTGTAACTTTTTCCCAGTATGACTTTTAACATTCTGATGAACGGTGCATTTCGCTGGAGGGTCTATTATTGCATGATTTTCATTGTTACTACAGATTTCGGCTTTTATATCTAATTCTTCATGTAACGATTCCAGTTTAATGGACCAATCATTATCGAATTTAGCATCATACTTTAAGTCGGAGGCTTCTGAAGGTAATTTTGATGTTAGAGTCTCTTCCTGTTTTACTGTAACATATGTAAATGGTAGTTATGTGTGTTATTAAATCCTACGTAAGTAACTAAAGTAGTAAAACGTTATTTTAAATAGACGGACAAATTTTCCTGGCTTTAAATAAATAACAATTGAGAAATAATTATGTTGTACCGCACATCATTAACTACTAATACTTAGTTAATTTTGATGGAAGTTTTCATATTATTATAGTTACTGCAAATTACATTTAAGTATATGCCTTGTAGAAAAACCGAAACTTTCTTATTATTATTGGATTTTGACTGAAACACTTTTATTATGATTTAGTTGCCTGTACTGTTTAACTTACAATTAATTTTACGTATACAATGCAAATTTACCGTTCGCTTCCAACTCACACTGCGATAATTCTTCAATGATTTTGGTTTGATGCCAGATATTGCATGTAGAATCTGAAAAATTTGATAGCGAAGCCACATTGGTCAGATCGGGTTTGATATCAGATAAGGTTTCCATGTTGATGTGCACACGTTTCTCTGTAGTAAACAGTTGTTCTTCTTTTTTATCTGCCTGTTTATAATACTAGGGAGATCCGTCAGTTAACAATTTAAATGTACGGAAATGTAATTGTATAAAGTAAATATGCGAATATCACTCACTTTTACTGTAGAAAGGCTTAGATAAGTGTAAACAATGTTTTAGTATTAGCCAAATACTTCTTTAACAACACTTTGTTATCGAGAACAATTCTGAGTGAAGCCTGTCAAAATATTCTTTCTAGGTTAAGTAAATTGTCCAAGTCGTTTGAACTACTTTCCTTCCTTATACAAGATGAATCAAAGAAATGTGTAGCAATGAAGTTCATGTACTCCTTATGCAGTATGACAAACAAAATTGTCTATAAAGGTTGGCCTTGCAAGAGCAAAAAGTGTATCTTTGTTGTTTGTTTGTTTGTTTTATTTAACGTCGGCCTATTTCTGCTACTATGGCTAACCACCGACGCCAGGGAGCGATCCTACCACACCTGGAAATTTAACTTGTTTGAGGGTTCTTTTGACGTGCCCAACAACACTTGGACACGGGGCCTACGATTTTACTTCCTATCCGAGAAGAAGGGCCGTTTTAGCGTTTTTTTATCGCTCAGAAAAAAACCACCGACCTCGGCGTCCGGATTCGAACCCGGGACAGCTGCGTGAAAGGCATACGGCCAACCTATCCGAGCTACCGGCGCCGGTAAGGTGTATCTTTACGTAAGTTATATAGATTATAATATTTACCACAATTATTTAATAGTTATCAAGATATAGTTCTCTCACTATAATTATTTATTGCTTTAGAAATCCAACTAAATATATAATGATGAATAACTTCATCACATAATATTCGCAGAAACTGTGACCTTCGTATAAGTTGCTTAAGTATTTTCCAACTTGGTAAAATAGGATTACTATTCCAGCCTCCTCGACTTCGTATGCAGCTAAAATATAACTCTAAATGATCTTGCGAGCATTTATAAGGTAGAAAGTATTTCAGTGGGTTTACTTCAAGATTAAATAAATCTTGTGCCAGTTCTATTATGCTCGACATTGTAATAATGAATCCCAATGCAAATGTTTTTCTGGCATGCATCAGTAGTGGTACACCATCGATTTTTAAACTTTTTAGGTAAGTAGTAGCACTACTAAAAGTCTGTAATGTAAATGAGTGACGTAGGGCGGATTGGAGATTTGTAGCCTTTCCCAAATGGACTCCGAGCATTTAAAATATCAAACATTTTATCTAATGTGTACATAAATTCAATTCAACAGTTGCAGTACAACATTGAAAATTATCATAACCTTCTTTCTGTAAATATGCTTATGCATTTGCTACAGAACTGCTTAATGCCTGTGCAGCCAACTTAACAGTCATTATTTTATTTCTATAATTAATATGAATAGAACTTAGAGAATTTGCCAAACGTAATTGCTCATCAGTTTGAATATCATGGAGCCTTTTTACAAATTCCCAACTTATATAGCCATTGGAAGAGCACGGATGGGAGAAATATGATTGAAATAAAGAGGAACTATCATTTTCCACAATATTAAAATTACACCCCAAATTTTGATACGTTTTTAAATTGGTGGCTGTACCATCGTAAGTGACTGAACGTATGAAAATTCCAATTGCATATAAATTTCGCAGACAACAGGTAATTAATTGTTTTTGAACATTTGCATCTGCCCTATCTAGAAGAAAGTAGCCAACTGGGCATTTATATCTGTTTGTGTAGGAAACAATTTGAAAGAAAAGTGCCTCAGATGCTGAAGATTCTTGGTTTATATTAATGACTCCACCACAATCTACATTTCCAACAAATTTTCCGTTTGCGTTATCCCATATAATTTGCTTCCTAATTGACATTGCATCCATAATTAATGCACAGTTAGATAAACAAGGCTGTTTAATATCTTCCATTTTCAAAAATTCCATTGCCTCGCTAAGGAAACCCGGATAACAATTAACACTTGACAACCATTTGCGTATAGTGAGCGGATTTGGCAAATCAAAATACTGTCGCATAAAATTGTACGCCTTCGGAGAATAAAAATATAAAGTATATACAAACTGCTTCATTAATTCTGTGTAGCGTCTTCGGCTTGAAGCAGCACTTTCATTGTTAAATTGATGAACTAGTAATTCCAGAGGAAATCCTGAAAAATAAATAATCAGGGAGAAGAAAAATAAAATAATGGGTAAATACGTACATTAGAAGTGATTTCCGTTATAACAGTTAAATTACCAGTAGTGCACTGATTTCTCTTCAGTTCCTGTATGGACTTTCATGGAATGAATTTTTACATATGTCCTACGAACCTTTTGCTTCAGCGTTTTAATTTTACGACGCACGAGATTTGCTTGTGCATCGCCAGAACTGTAGGTTTAAGTTTCTGCATGCTTTTGCAGTTGCACATGTACAACCTCCGCATTTTCTACACACACACACATATATATATATATATATATATATATTGCAGTGTTACACCCTTAAAAATACCTAAATTATTATTATTTATCAAGCATAGAAGCCTTATGTAGCTTTTCCTTATGATAATGAGTCACACACACACACAGATTTGAAACGAGGCTATTCGTTTTCTTTCGGATGAGCCCTCGGGATGTAATAAAGTGGAATTGCAGGTTTTTTCGTGTACCCTCCGGGACTTTTGCCTTGATTTTTCTTTCTAGATGTTATGTTGTAGCCTTGCAAAGAATTTTTCTTGAATTTAAGCTGTAATTTCAAAAAACATTAGGATTTGTTGTTACGATTTGACAGATCAGGTTAAGATTGTTACTTTTAACACATGTATGTGCTTATTTGAATTGTTTTATGTTGTATAAATGTGTCTTGACATAAGAGGCAACCCTACGACGTTTTTCCTCTAGCAATAAAGATGTATTTGTTTATTTATTTGAAAAATACTTGCAATGTCATCGACGATTTATGAATTTGCCTAAAATATGGATTTTTGATGTTTAGAACTAGTTGTTTGACTATGTGTATGTTACTACTGGTGATTTAGTTGCCTTTCGTCATGTTTGCGTTAATAAAAATGCTGTATTTATTTAGATATTGATGCCTTCAGCAAATTTCTACATTTTTTATGATGCTTATGCAAATTTTGGAGTTTTATTGTATTCCTTCGGGAAATTTTGTGTGTAAAACAGTTGTGTTATGAGACAGGGCATTTTTTAGTGTTTAATTTGTGTGAAACAACGTTGTATTTATTTATTTATTTAGATTTGTTTGGTTTGTGACCTTGAAATTTTCTTAATTGTCTAAATTCTTTGTATTTGTGTGTGTGTACTAGGTTAAAATGAATTTTGTATGATATTAGGGTGTGTGTAGCTTATTTTAGTATGTTTGTGTGTTTGTTTAGGGTTAATTTCTTATGCATCATGTGGGATATCAAAATTTTCCATTTTTTATGTAGATTCCAAATCTTAGTTTTTCCTAGCATGATGCATAAGAAAGTTATTTTATTTTTAAGATTTTCATGTAATTTTGGACCAATTTCATGCTGGCCTCCTATTGGTCGATTTTTCTTGTTGACAAGTGGGATTGATCTTAATTTGTTTAAAAATGTAAAGTTTTGTCTGGTTACCATAGTAACTTGTCACTTACTTACTACTTACTCACTTACTACTTAGTCACTTAGTCACTTACTACTTACTTCTTACTTCTCACTTATTAACGTCACGTCTTACTTATTTGATAATTGAATAATTTAACTTCGTAATTGAACTTTGTGTTGTAAACTGTGTATATTTTTATTGTCAACGTTTATCTCCAGTTACATATGTGAAATAAATGGTTTATAAAGTTTAAGTGCATTATTTATCTGGGTGCTACGAAAGATTACATTTACGATCGAAGGTGTTACAAAGTATTTCATACTTACATCATCTTTATGGAAATATCCAGTGGTGCTAGTGTTATGGATAAACTGCCAGCAGTGCTACGTGTTTGTGTAAATCCAATAAATAACCAGCAATAATCGAGAATCTATAAAGTCATCCTTCTTGAATTCTCGCTTTCTCTGCATAACCCAGAAATCTTGGTTTTTGATATTTGGATGTACAACTACAACAAATTTGACTACGAAGGTAAAAGCTATTAACTTACCTGTATCCTGTAACATTGAGAATGTTTTTATATGGAATTTGGGAGACCGAGGATAATAATTGGAAACAAATCGATCTTTGAATTGGTCCAACGAGGCGATCGAAGTGACAGATCTACAAAATCGAAGCGGACCGGCGCAGTGGTATTTTCATCACGTATAATCAGAATTCGCCTCAAGGTTAGTTTATAATTGGTGTAAAACCTGTTTCATATCTATTTGATAAGTAGATTATTTTATTGTGTATGTGTTCATTTGACCTATATGCTACTTTCTGGTAAATTCATTGCAAAGGTGTTTTTTGTTTATTCCAAATTTAAGATATACAGTTACATTTCAAAATTTAAATATTAGTACTAGATTATCTCGCTATTGTTTGTTAATTTCCATCAATACGAGCCTAAACTTGCAACCCCAGTTGATTACAACCTTTATTTTATTGAACCCTGAGATTTATTTTAACAATTTAATTATTATTTCCTTTCAAAATTCAAGCAAATTTTGTTTGCAAGAGTCTCGATTTAAATATTTGTTGTGTGTAGGTGATAACAATTTCATATTTAGCTATCATCTTTGTATTAACGAGTTTACAATTTACATTTATAATTATATTACAAAGGTGTCACACTACATCTATTTTTGGCACATAACGTGGAACACACGTCACGTCAATTCATCCACACACTTTTTATTATTAAAACACCTTACCCACAGCATCAATTTTTTTTAACACCACAACGTGGGGACTTACACACGGCAATATATATATATATATATATATTGCCATGATTTTTATATTAAAATAATATAATTATTACTAACTGTTTGTTAAATGTTGTAATTATACTTAAAACTACTGTAAAATACCTTCGGAAGGACAGTTATATAATAAAAAGGATATAATTTTGACGATTGGAGGATGGTTTTCACCTGAAAATGTTAATAATTAGTACCATTGACATGTAACAGAGACTATTTAAAAGTTTTTATTAATTTAAATTGATAATTGAATACTTAATATGTAATTAAGGTCTGGTACGATCTTCGGGATGTGAGACGTATTGCTGTTTATGGTTTTAAAGTTGATCGTGTGTATAAACACTCTGTAGGAAATGATGTTAAAACATTGTAGTGGGACGTTCGATGTTAAGTTGAGTATTGGGGTCATCTAAAGGAGCCCTAGAACATTGAAAACTTAATTATTTTGGATTTATGTTTTGTACATAGTTGTGTAATAAACTGGAATTATAGTTTAATGTATTAAACTTATCATAAAGAGTTAATATGTTGTTTGAGGAAGGTGTTGAAACACTTTTATTTAGTAGAATGAGTATTATTTATTAATTAATTTAGAAAATTAGGAAAATTTTGTAATTTTAAAGGTTAGAATTTGTTTTGGGTAATTTATCTTATTATAAGTACTTGAGAAGTAAATGTTCGTAAATATTTAATAATATTGTAAAATTTAGATTGAGAATTTAATGATTTTATGTTCTATTTGTTGAAATTTGGAAATTTTGAATTTTTATTAGTGTGTAATTTTTTTTAATTCAAATCTGGCCGTATTGGGTATCTATAGAAGCGTTATTTTATGTAGATCATAGTTATAAATTTAGTTTTATGAATTATAATTTATTTATCCTGTAATTTGTAATTTTAAATTATCAATTAACAATTGAATTTTGTAAACAACAATTTTGAGCGTTCCCATTGGTCAATTTATATTTCTTTCTGCGCGAAATGTTCATTTTGGTATATTTTAGAGATAGTTAGTTGTTTATTTGTATTGAAAGCGGTAGGACGCGTTTCCTTAGTTCTCCGTAATAAGAAATTAATGTATTAAGGATCAAATTCGCGTAAAAATAGGCGTGGCTTAAATTTATAATTTAATAATGTTCGAATTTAATAATTGATAAATATCAAAAAGTGTAAATAATTGTAATATAATTTAAAATATTGTTCAGTGTTACGAGTTATTAAAACATTAAAATTAATTTCATACCTGAAAAACTGGTTAAATTGAGTATTTTTATTTCTGCATCGATAACCTAAAAATCAAAGAATAAATTTAAAAGTGCATTCATTATTACGATTTAAAGCATTAACAACTTACCTAAAGCAAGTGATGGAAGTATAACTGAAGTTTATAAGGTGTTCACTCACAAAATAATACAACATTTTAAGCAAATAAGACAATTATTTGTGCGAGTACGGAACTTAATCATCAATAAGAAAGCAGCGAGGTCAGAAGTTCTGGCGGGATTTTCGCTGATGAGGCGTTCCAAGAAAATGTCAGTATACAGTCAGCGGCAGCAGTAATAGTATACACTACACTTCGGAAGTTATTGAGAACAAGATAAGTCAACTCTGATTTTTTTTTATTTATATGTGTGTAAATTTTTATTGTTGTGTTTTGGTAACTATCTTTTAAGTGAGGCTACGAATAAACCCTGAGATCATTATAATTCTATATATGCTGGTATTTATAACCAATGTTATTGGCGTAACCAATCCGAATATTATAAATTATGAGCTAGCTGAGTTAAAATCAAAATTGAATTGAGATTAATTATATTTGTAGTCTTTATTTAAAAATTATAATACATAGTATATTTATGGCTTGTCAACGTGGGGCCATTTATATTTATTTAAATAAGAATTATAATACATAGCAATATGTTGGTTTTGAGGATTCCGCGGGTGTTGTATGCTGTGGTTGGTTTCCAGGAATTCTTCCGCGTAGCAACTTCTTGGTCCTTGGACGGACCGGGCTGGTTGTCTTGACGACGTTTCGGCAAAGTCACATTTGTCATCTTCAGGTCTTATTGGATAACTTTCTGCTGATGCTTCTAATATCAGTAGATTAACATTGACAATATGTAAGGTTTACAAAATTAAAAGTTGCAATTAATATTAGCAAGTGATAATGAGGGAATGCACAGAATAGCAAAGAATTGTAAAGAATGACGCTCTTCTTTTTGAAATTTCCTTATATACCCAAACAACAAAAAACATACGTTACTATGGTAACACAACAAACTTTTACATTTCAAAACAAATTAAAATCAGACAAACTTGTCATCAAGGAAAATTGACCAATCAGAGGATAACTTGAAAATTGTTTAAAATTACAAGAAAAACTTGAATTCTAAATAACTTTTTAGTACATCATGCTAGGAAAAAACTAAAATCAGATTTGAAATCTACTCAAAAAGACAAAAATTTAGACATCCACATGATATACTAAAAATCAAACCTAACCAAACAAATATAAACAAATCCTATA
This sequence comes from Limonius californicus, assembly GCA_014611495.1. Taxonomy (NCBI): domain Eukaryota; kingdom Metazoa; phylum Arthropoda; class Insecta; order Coleoptera; family Elateridae; genus Limonius; species Limonius californicus. The sequence goes on along the minus strand of JABXWE010023840.1, from coordinate 2,994 downwards.
AACTAACAATAAATAAACAAATAAACGATAACCAACCACACAAACACACAAAACTAAACTACATACACCCTAATATTATACAAACAACATTTTAACCTAATTCACACACACAAACACAAAGAATTTAGATAAATTAGAAAATTTCAAGGTCACAAACCAAACAAATATGAATAAATAAATAAATACAACTTTGTTTCACACAAATTATACACCAAAAGATGCCCTGTCTTATTATACAACTGTATTACACACAAAAATTCCCTTAGCAACACAATACAACTCATAAGTAAATAACATAAGCATCATCAAAAATGTTAAAATTAGCTGAAGCCATTAATATTTAAATAAAAACAACATTATTGCTATGAAAACATGAAGAAAAGCAACTGAATCACCAGTAGTAACATAACACATAGTCAAACAACTAGTTTTAAACATCAAAAATCCATATTTCAAGCAAATTCAAAATTCGTCTAAGACATTGCAAGTATTTTACAAATAAATAAACAATTACATCTTTATTGTTAAAGGAAATACGTCGTAAGGTTGCCTCTTATGCCAATACACAATTATTATACAACATAAAATAAGTCCAAACAAGCACCTACGTGTGCTAAACGTTACAAACTTTAACTGATCTGACAAATCGTAACAACAAATCCTAAAGTTCTTTGAAATTACAGCTCAAATTCAAGAACAAATCGTTGCAAGGCTACAACATAACATCTAAAAGGAAAACCAATGCAAAAATCCCGGAGGGTACACGAAAAACCTGCAATTCCACCTTATTACATCCCGAGGGCTCATCAGAAAGAAAACGAATAGCCTCCTTTCAAATCTGTGTGTGTGTGTGTGTGACTCATTATCATGAGGGAAAGCTACATATGGCTTCTATGCTTGATAAATAATAATAATTTAGGTATTTTTAAGGGTGTAACACTGCAATATATATATATATATATATATATTTCGTAGGGCGGGGATGGCTCAGTGGTAGAGGGCCAAGGTTTGGATGTAATAGTCCAAACGCTTCCCGGTTCGAATCTCCCAGGGTCGGAAATTTTTCTATTTTCTTGGGAGATCGGTACTGGGTCCCGGTCTCCATTTGCCATTGGGGATCAAATTAATGGCACTCCTCGAATTACGGTTGCATTAGAGGAGTATCAAGACCATAAACAAAAACATTCACACACAACAGGCAAGCCACGCATGGTTTAGCACCAACACAGTAACCCGCAGAGTCGGGCCCTGTTGTGCATAACACACACTAGCTTAGCCTTGCCCCACACCGCCTCGACACTGCGCAAGCGGTACAAACGAGGATCACGATAATAATAATAATAATATATATTTCGTATGAGAAGGAAGGTACATTATAATTACAATTCAATTTAAAAAGATGATGGTATGATAACAATAATATTGATGAGTAAGCGCCTTATTTTTTTTAGCCACACTATGGGTAGCACTTTCAAAATATTTGGCAGTAATATCTTTCAGGACATTCTCTACACGATGGTGATATCAGATTTTGAATTGGACGAATTATTTCAAAATGGCGACTTTCAACTTTTTTTATTAAATGGAATGCCATCATTTTTTTTATTATTGAGGTCCTTAAAACATTCTTTTTACGATAGTATTTCGTTTTTCTTAAAAATTCATTTCTTTCCCTACCAAAAAGCAAACTAACATTTTAATCTACTTTTTGAAACTCAAAATTAAAAATTTACATCAAATAAAATTTAGGTATTTACAAATATTGCTCGAAATGTTTTCCTTCTTTTTCAATACATAAATTGAAACGTCGTCCAATGGAGCCAATAGATCGAAGGATAATTTCCGGAGAAATTTCGTTTATGCAAGTACGAATTCTCTCTTGCATATTTTCAATAGTTGTTGGTTCAACGATGTACACCTGGGATTTTACATACCCCCAGATAAAAAAGTCCAGTGGTGTCATATCAGGTGACCTAGGTGGCCAACCACCTGGTCCTCCACGACCAATCCAACGGTTCTCGTATCGATTATTTAAAAACTCCTTAACTGGAAGGGCATAATATACTGGAGCGCCATCTTGCTGCCACCACAAATTATTTATGATATTTTGTGGGAGTTCATTTAGATGATTTTGAATTTCATTTTCTAATAAATTGAGGTAATTCTCTCCATTTAGTCTATTAATAAATATTGGCCCAACAATGTGCTGTCCTATAATTCCACACCACATGTTTAAACTCCATCGATGTTGACAACGTCGCTCACGGGTCCAGTGTGGATTTACATTATCGTAATAATGCATGTTATGTCTTACAACAACAGCATCATTTCGAAAACTTGCTTCGTCCGAAAATAAAACGTTGTTAAAAAAGTTTCCATTTTGTCCTATCTGTTGCAAACCCCACTGTGCAAAATTAATTCTTAACAGAAAATCATTTTCGGTTAATTCTTGGTGAAGAATAATTTTGAATGGGTGAAATTTATTTTTTTTATTATCCTCCAGACCGAAGTATGCGATATTCCAACCAAATTTGCAATCTCCCTAGTACTGACATGGGGATTCTCAATAATATGTAGCATTACCTGGTTTTCGTTGTCGTTATTGCAAGCAGGTGGGTTTGCATGTACCGGTTTCTTATAATCCACAGTTCCCGTTTCACGCGTTCTCTCCAATAATTTAGTAAATGTTCGATGTTCAGGGTGCCTTCTGTTTGGATATTTATTTCTGTACAATCTGGCTGTTTCATAAGGATCTTCATCTGCTTTTCCAAATATTAGGAGCATATCAATTAACTCGTCTCTCGTATAACTTAACGGCATTTTAAAAACGTATCAATTAATTTTAAATTAACAATTATAATCTTCAATAATACAATTGTTATTAACAAGCACTGACAACTAAATTGCATTGATTGACGTTTGACTACTAGATTAAAGTTTAATTGTTTCTTTTGTGTCTACTGCTACTTGATATTGGACAAAAATAACATCGAG
>JABXWE010023839.1:0-19252 GCA_014611495.1 Limonius californicus | reverse complement strand
TGGCATGCAGCAACAATATATGGTCTGATAGGGTTTTGTCAGCGGCAAGATGAGGATTGTAGAGGATTTGCGACACCTTCCCTTTTCCTGGTTTCAAAAAGATGCCATTCTTTATATCACTGTTACACAGGCCAATCAAAATCATCAAAAGATCGATATCTTCCCCCACCACTGTCACATATTCATTTGACGGAGCCAACGTAAGAGCTGTTGTGATAATTAGGATATCAGCGTCCTCCACAGCTTGCTGTGCATCAATTTTTGCATCACCAAATTTTTCCATTAGCACAGATACCAACCGGCTCTTGTTTTTGGAGTTTGCAAGGAAACTCTCCTGCGATACAGTGGGCACCATCGATTCTGTAAATGATATTGCAGCAGATTGTTTTCTTTGCACTCTTCTCAATCATTCTATGCGCTTGGTGCTTTCACAAGCTTCGTCAGGGTAGCCATCAAAAATAACAACGGCATTTGATTTGTCGTTCGACCTGACATATGATACCTAACTGCTGCAAATGTCTGCATATGTCTGGCCGTGGTGCCATTTGACCCGGTGTAACAAAAACCCTCCATCAATGACTTATTTTGTATCGCTCAAGTTCCCCTGTTCAGTTGGAGTCGGTGCAAAAGCCCTGTATAAGCTCGATTTTGTTCCTTTCCTCATCCCATGCTCATCGAAAAGAGAGGGTAGGGGCTAAGTTCGTAACGCAAAAATTCTCGCAGCTCTTCATCTGAATGTTTCACCATGGTCATTCGTTGGAAAAATGTGGTTGGATTGATGACTACATCCCTGTCTTGTATCTGAATAGAGCAGTTCATGATCGCAAGAGGCTGCACTCTTTCGCTTCGTTTGAATTTTACAGCTTGAAAATCACCACCAACAATGCGCTGTATAACTTTCATGCCCATCTCCTTGGACAAGTGGCAGTTGATCCTCTCATCTGCGACAACACCTGTACTTAGTGACATTAGTTCAGTGGTCTCTGGGAAAGGAGGATGCTCGTGGAACCAATTCAGTAACTTATCTGTGTCAGTGTTGTCTCGCATTTGCATAGTATCATTGCTGTCAACGTGTTGACGGAATTATATTTGTACAGAACTTAAATACAATGTGATTTTGAAAATGCTTTTTTTTAGTACTGGAAATGGCATAATAGTTTAAACCAGTCTACATTGTATTGGAAGGAGGAATTCGCTAAATGACAGCCTTTAATTAAAAATTAAAATTATAGTTTTAGAGTGGAAAAAGTGGATTTTTGCGGATGCAGCCTAAATACGCCAATTTTCAATTAGCGCTTGAGCCCAAATAGTCCGTCGGAGAAAAAACCCTAAATACTGAAATTTGTAGAAAATTTTATGTACTTTCATGTTGAATAGGAAGGATATTTACGAAAAGTTGACAGTTTCCGAGTTATAAGCAGAAAACCGCAAAAAAATGAAACTGTTTACTTTTCTTTGCATTTTCTTCAATCTTGCGTTACAAAATTTTGTTAGCAAACCTCAGATTCGGATTGAGCACCCAAAAAAACATATAAAGTGGAAGAAATCAAAACTACCTCACAACTTTCCCGCTAGGAGCCCTTTTGAGCACAAATTGACTGTATTAATAAGGGAATAGAAAGAAGTGTGGAACTGTAAGATCAGATGACCTTGGCGGAAGGAAATATCTACTAATTAACTGGCATCATAACATTCCTTTTTGGCAATTAAAACTGAATACTGGCAAAAGTTTACCACCAAGTGGACCATGATTTGTATGGTGCGCAAAGAAAAGTGTGGAAGATGCTGAAAAACAGGAAGAAGTCAGTGAATAAATTCGTCCAAACAAAATCGTAACGCTGGAGGAATGAAAAATATACTTCAAAAATGTGTATAGTACCGTGGAAGATGTTAGGCCTCGAGATGACGATGAAGAGGAAGAGAACGAAATCTTCGAGGGGGAGGAAATGAAACATGGACTGCACAAACTAAAGAATAGAAGAGCGCCAGGAATAGACAACATCCCGAATGACTATTTAAAATATGAAGGTAACAAACCTGCGAAGGAGCTGACAAGGTTATCTAGTAGAATACTTAGGACAACCACTATACCAGATGATTGGCACAAGAGCATTAAGTTACTCATTTTGAAAAAAAGGACAAACTCACTACCAGGAAATTATAGAGGAATAACTCTATTACGCTCTACAATGAATCTATTAACCGACCTGGAACAACGAATCACAAACAGGGAAGAACAACAAGGTTTTCGGAGAAACAAGTCGACCACCGATGCTGTATTTGTTACTAGACAAATAAATGAGAAGGGAATAGAGTTCCACAAAACCGCCTATGTCTGCTTCATCGACGTAACCAAGGCATTCGATCGTGTTCAACTGGCAGACGTGATTAATCTCCTGACAGAACACCGAACACCGCCGTCATTTTGCAAAATAATCAATCAAAAAATCAAAATCAATCAACAGCCTTTCCGTCGCACTGCCGGGCATCGGCCTCTTCTCTGCCACGTGTTTCTCCTCAGCGCTAAGGTAGAAACACGGGAGCCTACAGTGTAACGTCCAGGGAAGGATTTTATGATTAAAATCCCACGGTTGCAATGCAAGCCGAATTGGGAAATGGTGTGTGGTGGGTTGCAGACAAAGATTTCTATAAATCCAGAAGATTTTTAGCATTAAGATCCCACGGTTGCAAGCCGAATTGGGAAATTGTGTGTGGTGGGTTGCAGACAAGATTTTTATAAATCTGCATAGTTCTTTTTAGGTTTCGAACCCAGGCCAGAATCGACGTTTTATTCAGAAAGCGAGCATTCTACCAACTGAGCGACCACTACACAAGCAAAATAATACACAGCCTTAATTGCGAAAACACCACACAAATTGGGGTAGATCACTGCACAACCAATGACAAACCGACGCCGGGTGGAATTAGACAGGGAGATAGCTTACGTCCGTTCATGTTCAACTTAATCATGGACAAGATCATCAACGCAGTTACTGCTCTGAATTTGGGCTATACGATGGGCAATAAAATCATCACAATGACATGCTATGCTGACGACGTGGTAATATTTGCAGAATCAGAAGATGATCTTCAGAGACAACTACACGCATTTTATCTAACTGCTCAGCAGTATAACATGACCATCTCTATAAACAAAACAAAAAGCATGGCCTTTCCAAAGAACCTATCAAATGTAAACTTGTAATAGAGAATGAACCAATCGAACAAATAATGCACTCTAAATATCTCGGCGTGAACATATCTAGCTGTCACGAACCCATTAAAGATCTTACTCCCCAAATGAATAAAGCTGCAACCATATCTGGATGCTAGGGAGACGTCATATGGAATAATAAACACATGAGGATAGACGGCAAAGTAAAAATTGACAAGATGTGCGTGAGACCCAAATTAACATGGCAGCGAAACAAGGTCAGATACCAGCTCACAAAAAGAATGCTAAGAACTGCAGAAATGAAGGCCTAAGAACAATAACTGGGAAACCTCTCAGAGACAAGGTCGGAAGTGAGGACATAAAAAAAGGACAGTCATGCGGAGTTAAGAACATCGTAAGGTGTGGAAGACAACGAAGAAGATAGTGGGTCGAGCATGTTAAAATGATAGATGAGGACAGAAGTGCGCGCACTGCTTTGGAAGGAAAATCAGCAGATTAGAAGAACCTAGGCAGACCTCCCAAGAGGTGGAAAGACAGCTGGCAATCCATCTCTCAGGAAAACAGGAACGTTAATCGGGAGTTATATTTTCTGCAAAAAACTTGTAAATTATTCGTCTGCTTGAAACCGATGTTTTACAGATGCAGCGGTATTTCCTCAAACACATACGGATTATCTGTTGCCCATATTTTCATATTTTGGCTGTTAAGGCTTCATCGGTGAACCAAGTAAAATCCAATACGTCATTATTATTTATGTTGTTTGCGAACCAGTGACAATAATTTGTTCTAGATTGGAAATCATGCGGTAGAAGTTGATCAACCATTTGCATCTTGTATGGAAACATACTCAAATCTTTTAAATTTCTCGATAAGTACCGTATGGCAAATCAATTACTTGGCTTAGATTTCTGATCGGCTTAGAAGAAGTTGTTTCGATGATATCCCTACTATTATCAGTAACTTCTGCAGTTCTTCTTACAGGTATTCCTGATCCCTTTTTGTTTACAACGATTCCACTTTCTCTAAAATTATTCACAATAATCTTGGCAATCTCATAGAAATTGTTATTAGTTAAGTTTGCAGCCTCTTTCGGATAACGTTCTTGAAATTCTATGAAACAGGTTTAAAATGAATATTGCCATTCTTCATTTTCATTCTATGTACCATTATGAAAATAAGATTCTAATATGAGCTTTATATGTTCCACTATTAACATATTTAAATTGACAATATTATAATATATAATTGTAATAGTTTTTGCTGTAATTAATTAATTAAATAAATAACTTACCAAAATTTGATATGCAAACTGTCAATTATTAATGTAAGATAGTTAAAAAGATGTATAAAGTTTACATCTTTATAATTACAAATTAATCTAAAACAAGACTTTAAAATTCCAAGGGCGTCTTTGACTTGGGTTTATATTGCTCTCACGGTAGTTAATTATTTGGTTATACCATAACACTGAAATTCAAATGACATAATTTAAAATTTACAATCCAGGGTGGCTCAAAAAAAAATAGGCGTGCTTTATGACACTACACCACAATTCTTTGGAAAACGCCGGAACACCTCAAAATTCAAATTCTTTTGCCATAGGAACATATAATACGTTAATTCACCCGTTCACCTGTCTTGAACCCCAAAATTAGGGTGACTTTCAATCTAAAAATTGCATATGGCAAGTGGTATCGAAAGACATACTATTTGAAAGCTCGTTCAATTTGCTTCTCAACAATGTTTTTATTTTCCAATTCCGAGCATTAGTTCCCACGGAAATGCAGTCCAATGTTTTAGGATAATAAAATAATGTTCTAAATGAGCAGCACAAGCCTCCATACGGTAATACAGATTCTGTTCAAAATGTCGTCGCACATTCTGAAGCATTTGTGGAGTGATTAGACGGTACTCGTATACGTTGTCGTAAATCTGGTAAAGTATCGGGTTGGGTTGCGAAAATATTATTCTATAAATGACCCCACAAGAACAAATCTAGAATAAATCTGGCGACCTTGCGGGCCTTTCAGTAGCGCCTCTTTTTCCAATCCATTGACCCGGTAGCCATTGGGTCAAATACTGTCAAACAACCAGTGCATAATGCGAAGGAACTCCATTCCTGTTGGTATATCAAATGATCATCATTCTCTCTAATATACGTTAACATTAAATCAGTGTTATATTGTAGCAAGTCCAGCTACATGTATTCAGTCAAATTATCAGATAATAAAAAAGGACCAAGACGAAGATCACCAAAAGTGCCTGCCCAAAAATGTTATTTTTCATGTTATATCATCGGATTAGAATCTGACCAATAATGACAAACATATTTGTGAACGCTTCTCTAAATTTTATGTTTTCAAACAAGGCCTGTCTAAATTTTGTACACCTTGGAATGGACAAGGATTTATGGTTAGTATAGCATATTTATCATGACAAGAATGCTTCTTCCTACTACTGCTATGTAGGCTTGCTTAAATTTTGCCTGACACAATGGCACACAAAGATCTGTTCTTAGTATACATTGTGTAAAATCCCGGGTTGCGCACGTTTATTGCCCGTTCACGTATGATCAGGAGAATTAAGCAGCGTTGACGCCGATCAATAATTGGATGGGTGACCAGAAAGATGCGTTAACGCGGAGCCTCTCTTCTCTGATGATTGATCACTGTAGGAGTAGATCAACAACCCCCCTCAATGTGGAGGAGGCTCTTGCCTAACCATAGGATGTCGCAAGCTAATGATGATGATAACTTGTGCGGTAGCGACTCAGCATTACCACGCAGCATATACAAATCTTATGCTTGAACACATCATACGCAATTTCCCAATTCGGTTCGCAAGCATAGAACCTTAATGTTAAAAATCTCCTCTGGAGTTTCTGTCGTTCGGATTCGACGTAACACTGTAGGTCCCCTGTGTTTCTATCTAAAAGAAACAAGTGGCAGCAAAAAAGCCGGTGTCCAGAGACGGGATAAAGGCACAGTCATGTATGGCTGAACAGAAGTGCTTAAAATTTGTGTTAGTCAGGACTGACAAGAATTTGTTCTTAGTATACATATTTCATTTGGTACGACAAGAATACTTCCTTTCTACTCCTTGTTTGTCTGAATGGGGTTTGTCTAAATCTTATGTAACTTGAGGCGGACAGGGGTTACTACGCTGCTCAAAATTCTTTAAACAAGCTTTATTATGATCATCTCTTCCACTCACTTAAGTATATTTGCTTGACGAAACATATATTTAACTTTTTAACTTTTAAATATCAATATAGTGTCTAAATACACTACAGACATTTGATTCAAAAGTTTTACTTTACGTCCAAGCACATACATATGTAAATGTAAATGTTATCTCTGTGAATAGGTGCTTCGTGCTTTCTGTAATATTGCTAAAAAATGTTTTAGTTATTCAGTATTCATGCAATTTAGTGTTATATATCAATTTAATATTAATTTGGGTCTCCAACGGTAACAACAGTGGCACAAGATCGGGCTATGGTATTGCAAGCCAAGCGTAATCGCACCATAACAGCGCGGGAGTCAGGATCACGACCCTTCACAACACCCACGGGATAATAGTTAACGATCAAACCATCATGAACCGGCTTCACAAAGTGGGACTACATGGCCGACGTCCACTTAGAGTTCCTGATTTACGTTTCCGCAATCGCGCTGCTAATTTATCCTGGGCTCAAGAACGCGTTGGATGGGGTCGAGAAAAATGGAGCTCCATATTTTTCACAGATGAGTCCCGGTTTGGATTGAGGCCTGACTGTAGAAAGGTGAGAGTATGACGTAAGACTGACACACTATAACACTTGAGGCATGTTTAGGAAGTACATACCTACAGAGCAGGCATAATATTGGTTTGGACAGTAATAATCCTCGTTTTCTTGGATGGTATAATGAACCAAAATCAGTATTTAGATCGTGTACTGGAACCTGTTTATCTCCCCTTTGCTGTTGCTGTTGGCCCAGAACTGGTGTTTATGCACGATAATGCTCCTCCTCATACGAGTCGAAGGGTGGCTAACTGGTTCCAGGAAGAGGTGAGCTACCTGCCCAATCTCCCGACCTCAACCCGATTGAGCATGTGCGGGATATGCTTCAAAGACGGCTAATGCCCGTAATGGAGGGTATTCAAACACGTATACCATTCCAAAATGCTTTAGTTCAGCAATGGGCGTTGTTGCCCCAAGAATAAATTGATAATCTAATTTTAAGTATGCCTAGGCGCTGTCAGGCTGTAATTACAACTCATAGTGGCAACACAGCTTATTAAAGTTCGATTGGACTACATTATTGTCTCAAATTTAGGTGCATCCTCGGAAACAAGACTCCTAGGTAATATAATGATTGAAGAAAACAGGACTGATCCTAACATAACAGAAAGAAGAAGAATAATATTGTAGGCAACAAAACACGGTTATTGTTACATTAGGGTATGGGTACATATAATTCAGATGAAAACCGGGTGTCGGTATTTTATTATAATTAGATAATAGTTGCCTAATTTACAACCCCCTAGATAGTCTAAATTTCTAACAAGCGCTGGAAAATTGTTAACAGTAGTCAGCCTATCAGATTCCCTACTCACATTTCTTATAATAGAACATATCCATTAATTGCAATTCATGTTCATTTTGTATACTATCAGAGAGAAAATATGAACCATCTAACATCTAAATGGTATCTTTAATTTCGCACTTGAATTCGCAAATTCGAACTAATTGACAATGCATCAGAAGTTTCCTATTACAAGTAATCAGTAAAATTTATACCTAGGCTAAGAATACAGGGAATTATGATTGTGAAAAGATGGAAAGTATTCTAGTACATTCACAGTCATCGTTTCGGCCTATTACAAGTAATCAGTAAAATTTGTACCTAGGCTAAGAATACAGGGGAATTCGGCTTGTGAAACGTTGGAAAAAATTCTAGTACATTCACAGTCATCGTTTCGGCCTATTACAAATAATCAGTAAAATTTGTACCTAGGTTAAGAATACAGGGGAATTCGACTTGTGAAAAGTTGGAAAAAATTCTAATACATTCACAGTCATCGTTTCGGCGTATAACAAGTAATCAGTAAAATTTGTACCTAGGCTAAGAATACATGGGAATTTGATTGTGAAAAGTTGGAAAGCATTCTAGTACATTCACAGTCATCGTTTCGGCCTATTACAAGTAATCAGTAATCAGAATACAGGGGAATTTGATTGTGAAAAGTTGGAAAGAATTCTAGTATATTCACAGTCATTATTTCGGCCTATTACAAGTAATCAGTAAAATTTGTACCTAGGCTAAGAATACAGGGGAATTTGATTGTGAAAAGTTGGAAAGAATTCTAGTACATTCACAGTCATCGTTTTGGCCTATTACAAGTAATCAGTAAAATTTGTTCCTAGGTTAAGAATACAGGGGAATTCGACTTGTGAAAAGTTGGAAAACATTCTAGTACATTCACAGTCATCGTTTCGGCCTATTACAAGTAATCAGTAAAATTTGTACCTAGGCTAAGAATACATGGGAATTTGATTGTGAAACGTTGGAAAGCATTCTAGTACATCCACAGTCATCGTTTCGGCCTATTACATGTAATCAGTAATCAGAATACAGGGGAATTTGATTGTGAAAAGTTGGAAAGCATTCTAGTACATTCAGTCATCGTTTCGGCCTATTACAAGTAATCAGTAAAATTTGTACCTAGGCTAAGAATACAGGGGAATTCGGATTGTGAAAAGTTGGAAAGAATTCTAGTACATTCAGAGTTATCGTTTCGGTAGGCGCCGAGTAGAGCCCTCGGGCTGTATTGGATGAGTTTTTGGAGACGTTTCCAGGAATTAAGGCCTGAATTTTGTATACGTTATGTTTTAAGAATGGCTCCGGCTGACTTGTCTTTCTTCTTGAACGATCAGAGCATGGCCTAGTCCCTTCAGGTGGGTTGCCGTTTTGTGCTCAGTGAAAATAGGGTGGGATTAAAATTGATCTTATAATTGTTTTCGTAATGTTTTCTTGAACTAAAGCTAGACGGTAAAGTCGAATTAAATAGAAACAAGAGTCTATAAGTTGGCTGAGGAGAACGTGAGATTTCTTTTATAGTTTTATAGAGTTTTCAACATTCCCGTGAAGATTTGCCATTTCACCAGAAACTCCATGCTTCAGTTCATCGTTCTAGGTGGTTAAAATAACCAGTTCGTCTCCATTTCTTCATTGTTCCGGAATAATACTTATCGTGCAAGTTGTTACAACATTTCTTCCCTACGTATTTGGCATCATAATTTAGTTGCCTATGACATCAGCATAGCTGCCGTCTGTCTCTTCCCTCCTCTTTAGGGTGTCGATCGAGCGTAACCGTAAAGTTATTCGAGTAGTGAAAAGTAGCCGAATAATAGGGCAACCTTCTGTTGCCACTTATTTAGTAATTAATAATTAATTTGGTTTGTGTTCTGAACTCAGATAACACTGACTACCCAGTCTTCTCTTGACTTTACAGTAAATGTAGTTAATGGCGGTTCGGGCAAATGTTCGGACGTCTCGAAACCCCTTTCTTTATACGGATATTTACATTAACGCATGGGAACTATTTACAACTGGACTAGCTCTGGTCTTGGGTCCAATGTTTTGCTTGTCACCGAGGTTGTTCCACTGATCAGCACCGGCATCTTCTTAACACAGTACCGCTCGTTAGCATTAAGGTAGCAACACAAGGGACCTACAGTTTAACAACAAATTCAAATGATAGGTATTTCGGCGATTACCGATGGGATTTGGGACTTGTGAGTGGTGGGTTGCAGCACAAAATTGTCGTATGCACTGTCTTAGGAATGTTGAGGGACCGAACCCTAGCTGTGCCAACTGAGGTACCGCCACCGATGTGAGTATATAAAAGAAGGAAATTTTAGGTCTTTGTTATACATATACATATCATTTAACCCTTTCGAGTCTAACGGGACATATATGTCCCAATAAAAACTTATAAAAATCTGGAGGGCGCGAATCACATGTTTTCTCAGTGAGTTTTTGTCCCAACAGTCTTTTAGGTATTATCGAGCATATTCGATAATTTTCGTCTCAATGCGAAGTCTCACTCTCTTCATGTGCTTACGCGAAGCTGTTGGGGCGTACACGATTCCACACGTGCTTCGATATAACATGTGTTTTTTGTCGTATATCGGTGTAATTGTTGAAACTTGTGTTTATAATGTAAGTACCGATCTTTTTATGATATAATAGTATAATTGTATTGGTCGGTTTTCTTCCTATTACGTTAGTTATTTATAACATAACCTCCTGGGATATATTGGTCCCACCAGTCTTTTTGATTGGCCGAATGTGTCCCAACCGTTCCTAACTCTCATCTATCTTTTATTAGTATGCAACGACGTACCAAGCCATTATCTCGAAAGCAATTGGAGGAATTGGCTGAGAATTTATCTGACATTGAAGAAGACCCATTTCATAATAGTGACGACTCCAATGATGAAGATTTTACTGATATAACGACCGAAGAAGACGGCGAAGGGGAAAATGAACCGCCAAAAAAGCGAACTAAAAACGAAGAAAATAAATTTCTGATCTCAACACCGTTAGCAACAACCGAAAAACTAGATACTGATGAAATGTCTGAAGAGGAAAGCGATTCAGAAGTGGTATCATCGTCATCATTACATGATAGTGAACATAATACTCCTAGTAACAGCTATGATACTATACAATCGGAAAACATTATATGGAACGATGTTTCTAAAACACCAAATTTTAAACCTAGAAGAAATCTACCTATTTTCAAAGATCCTGTTGTTTTAATAAAAGCCGATAGAAGTTCTTCCAAATTAGATGTCTTTCTAAAAGTGTTTCCCGAAAGCTTATTTATGTATGTGGCACAAAACAGAAATAGAAGATTAGAAATAGAAATGAAAAATAAAAAATGCAAAATTCCACTTACTGACTCAGCAGAAATAATGATTGTGATAGGTTGTACATTGGCTATGTGTTACAACTAGTGCTGTCAATCCGCCAAAAAATTTCAAACCGGTTAACCGGTTCGTAAGAAAACCGGTATTCGAAAAATCCGGATAACCGGTTAATTATCAAAAACCGGTTTAAGCCGGTTTTTCGGGCCGGTTTCTGGACCGGCGTTTTGGACCGGTTATTTGGGCCGGTATTTTGGACTGGCTATTTGGACCGGTTATTTGGGCCGGTATTTTGGACCGGTTACTTGGACCGGTGTTTTGGGCCGGTTTGTTGCACCGGTTTTTGGGCCGGTTATTTGAACCGGTTTGTTGGCCCGTTTTTGGCCCGGTTTTTTGAGCCGGTTATTTGGACCGGTTATTTGTACCGGTTATTTGGACCGGTGTTTTGGGCCGTTTTTTGACCGGTTTTTGAGCCGATTTTTGGAGCCGAAATTTTTTAATCGGTATTTTATAAATTCAGTATACGCAATCATTGCTTATTGTTATTACAGTTTGGCAACGGTAGCCCGAGCCGCGGGAAAAACGGACACTAAATTACAATCTAGTAATTTTCTGTTTTTCTGTTGATATTGATAGTACTGTTCAAGGGTTTAAAGTTTTAAACTTAAAATTTAAAATACATCAAGTTGACATAAATTTACTGTGATTTTCTAATCAAACTTTACATCAATTACATGTGGAACTGTCAAACAGGTAGTGCCAAAACTATCAAAAGAAACGACATACTTTTTGCTCGGGATCTTTTCCTTTCAGAAGTCGCTTTCCGCAGATTTTTCGCATTTTATCTAGTAAATGTCACTGTTGTGGTTGTATTTATAATTCAAGAAGGTTTGAGTCCAAAAATTTGGTGATTGTGATTCTGTTCGTTTCTGATTCTGATCCTTACTTTCAAAAAGAGTTTCATTTTACCTGCTCGCTCAAGAAAGTGTACTGTATTTATTAAAAGTACCTCTCAAGTTAACCTTGAACTTCTAAACCACAATTCTGGAAAAAAAAATATAAAAATAGAATTATAGCATAGCCATCCAAGGGTAAGTCTAAGTACATCCGGTTTTGCATTTACAACTGCACGAAAGAAAGTCTTTTGTTTTGCGTTTATCCGACCTCGTGTTCTGTAGTAGGTAGGTCCTAGGTATAGTCCATTCAGGCTCGATCGCCCAGATCCTTTAACAAAAGAATTAACAGTTTACAAGTGTTTACCTGGATTAGCCACTACACACAATGGCAACCGTTATTGTTGGACATTAGAAGAAAATACCAGTATTCAGGTAAAATTCGTAGGGTATACCCAGTGGAAATTCCGGCCTCTGTTCTTCGAACTTCAAATTGTATTATAATGCTGATAAATTTTACCTCGCCCAACATATTACTTATTTTGATTAGTTGATAAATAAAACAACCAAATTAAATAAGATATTGGTTGAGGCTCTAGGAGAGCCGTACTTTTCTATTAGTTTATGTATATGTATATCACAAATATCGCACTACTTGTCACAATAACGCGTCCAAATAAAGTTAATTACGTACACAGCCTATATCAATACACTTAAAAAGGAGTGTCACTATCCGAAGAATCGTTATCTAAATTAATTACTATTTTATTAATTGTATAATTAGGAGAAAAACTATTTTCAATGTATTTTAGCAAGTTAACCGTACCGAGATTCAAACACAAATGCAAAATATTTTTAAATGCCTGATAACAAGCCGTCCCTGCAAACAAACTGTGGATTTTCAGTTCCAAGTAATTTTATGAGCTTCTACCTGTAATACTAATTGTTAAACCCTGTATATTTAGGATTTAAGAATATTTAGGACGTAACCGCAATCGGTTCCATTGTGTGTAGCGACTAATCTACGTAAACTCTTGTAAACTGTTAATTCTTTTGTTAAAGGATCTGGGCGATCGAGGCTGAATGGACTATAAACGCAGTCCTTACACGTTATGGTACCACATCGCCAAAACGATTCGTCATTTTTTAAACTTTAGCGAATGTAAACCTGCCTTTAGTAACAAAACATCTTTGCCGCGTTCACTAACTGCAAAAGTTGTCTGCAGGACGAAAACTTGTGGTTACAATAGCCAATTATAAAAAAGTAGCGAGGTAGGTATAGTTTTCTGCATTGTATAGGAGTAAAACGAAGTGTGGATTGTATCTATTTGGCGAATTTCCGACATAAATTCATCCTTGACAGCCTTATCGTCCCTCTGCTGGGCATCGGCCTCTTCTCGGCCACGTGTTTCTCCTCAGCGCTAAGGTAGAAACACGGGGGATCTACAGTTTAACGTCGAATCCGAACGACAGAAATTCCAGAGAAAGTTTTTAACATTAACATCCCACGGTTGCAAGTCGGATTGGGAAATTGTGTGTGGTGGGTTGCAGACAAGATTTTTATAAATCTGCATAGTAACTCTTAGGTTTCGAACCCAAGCCAGAACCGACGTTTTACTCAGAAAGCCAGCGCTCTACCAACTGAGCTACCACCAGAAATAAATTAGTGTTCACTTAATGACAAATACAGGGTGTGTAAAGTACAACCATTATTTTAAGGCCGAATCTTTGAGCCGCTGCTATCTTGACATTTCCTCTCAGCGTGAAGCTTGTAATGCCGTAACAAAAGAACGAGCGGTTGTTACTAGTCTACAGGTCTGTACTTGGTGTGCGTATTTTAAAATGGAAACTTAATATTTTGCTTGTATAGCGACTTTTAAAATTAACAATGAAGTAAAGAATTTCCCTTTCTATTTGTTTTTCGGATGAGTCAGGTAATTAAGCTTAATGACTTGGCATTGTGTACTTTCCCAAATTAAAGGGCTGATGCAGTTTTAGTTGTGAATTTGTAGAGTGTAGTAATTGTACACAGATATTAATTTTATTTGTATTTCGCATTATTATGGATCTTTGGAGACCTTTTGACTGCGATGTTGATAGTGGTAGCGACGAAGAAACTGATATTGTAAGTTTAGATTCCAGTCATTGCAGTAATGATACTGAACAGATAGAAGAAAATGAAGGAAAAATGGGGTGTACTCGAATTGCACGCAGATTACCTGCAAAGGATTATCCCTCGCTCGAACTGCACGCAATGTTACTTGCGAAGTATTAAGCTTGCAGTCGAACTGCACGCAAATAGATACTTATCTATAATTCCAACTTATTGAATTCTTTTCTTTTCTTCTTCTTCAGAGGTAATAATTTCTCTGTAGTTGCTCTGTAGTAGTCATAGTAACAACAATGATCAGAAATGGAAGAAGTTCGAGTGATGTTGAGTGAACGGGGAAAATGTTTGTTGGTTGTTAATAATTGCAAGTTTTATAAATCTCGTGAACTTAATTCATCAGAAGTGTACTGGCGCTGCACAGTGAGAATATGCAGTGCAAAAATATGTACTATTGGCGAAACTAATGTTATATCAAGAAAATCAGATGATCATAATCACGAAACAGAATAAAAAAAAATTAAAACGCAGTGTGTATCAAACTCTGCAAAAAGAAAGGCAACAGAAGATATGTTGCAAAAGCCGTCCAAATTGATTCACTCCGAGCTAAAAAAAATATCGAATGACGAATGTGATTGCTTCACGTCAAAAGACATATGTAACATACGTAATAATACGAATTATGCCAGAAAAAAAATGTATCCCAAATTACCTACAACCACGGAGGAAGTGCATAATATTCTAAATACTTGGCAATTAAAAACTAATAAAAACGAAAATTTTGTTTTATGTAATGACGTAGATAAACAAATTGTGGTGTTTTCATGCACAACTAACATTAACTACATGTGTAAAAGAGAAATTTTGTTTATGGACGGTATACGTTTGATTATGCTGCGAAACATTTTACGCAACTTTTTACTATCCATACTGTGGAAAACGGATATTTTATTCCTGTAATATATGTTTTGTTGAAAAACAAAGAAGCGGTTTCCTACGAAAATGCATTCCGTATAATAAAAAACAAGTGTGTGGAAATGGAACTTGTTCTCCAGCCAAAAGAAGTTGTCGATTTTGAGAAAGCTATCATATAGCTGTGAAAAAAGTCTGGCCCAGTGTTAACATTGTAGGTTGCCGCTTCCACCTCTCACAGTCATGGTAGGTTTGTTTATATTCCAATTATTTAAACAATTAATAAAAGTAGACCTGATATCAGACAAGTTTTTTTTAATTTTTTGAGTTTCTGATTTTAGTCTGAAATATTTTTTTTGTTTTTCCTATAATGTAACTTTGCTTCATCAATACTATTTAACTGTTTGTATATTTGTATAACTTATTTATTTAATTATTCTAAATCCTTTTTGTAGGTGGCGCCAAATACAAAAACAAGGATTGGCAAAGGAGTATAAAGAAAAAGATTCCGAAATTGGCAAATGGTTAAAACATGTATTTGGTTTAACATATCTACCTGCGGAAGAAGTAGGCGATTGTTCCGCGTTTGATTTTGAATCCGAAAAACCTAGTGACAGCAGAGTATCGCAGTTTGCTGATTATTTAGTAGATACCTATATACGTGAAGAGGCTCAATTCCCACCACAAATATGGGCACAGAACAGTGTCTCACTCTGTAGAACCACAAATAGTTGCGAATCATTCCATTCCAAATTTGATTCTTGTTTTTATTCAGCACACCCCCATATTTTTACGTTTGTAGATGTGTTGTTAAACTTTCAAATGGATACGTACATCAAAATAAATAGCAACAAAATAAATGTATGTAGAAGAACTCCGCAAGTGAAGCGGGAGAAAATTGTTTTAAATTTACTACAAGAATACCAAGAAAATCATATTTCTCGCTATCAATTTGTAAAAAGTTGTTCTTACCAATACAACGATAAATAAAAATTCTTTTTTGTTGTTTTATGTACATATATTGTATGTTGTTTTTACAATTTGCAATAAATAAAATCGATTTAATTTTACATGCTTGTGTTATTTTACTGTGTTCTGTAAATTAAGATGTTCTGCTACCTGGTATTATTAGCGAAGAATAAAACGACCCTGGCGGATTATAAAGATTACTTGCCTGCAGTTCGAGTGCAGTCCTAAAAGTATCTTGCGTGCAGTTCGTTGGTGTTATTAGGGGATATTAAAGCGACCCTGGATTAAAAAGATTATTTGCGTGCAATTCGAGTGCAGCCGAAAAATGCGCCGTCACCAAAAATTTAAAACACCAGAAATCAGTAAGTTTTTTTAGTGGTAATAATTACCTGAGTGTCCCCTATCAGTTACAGATAACCCTAAGTCAAAGGCTTAAAGATTCGGCCTTAAAATAATGGTTGTACTTTAGAAAGTACAGTGGCCAGTTAATGGGTCTGTTACAGGTAAGCAACATACCAAAAGGTTAAAAACACGGGTACCTTATGCGCATTTATGTAACCATTGCTTATCTGCAGGGACGAAACGTCCATACTGCTTAAGGATCATTAACTTCAGATTCGGATTATGGTTCATTACGGAGACCAAACGTCCACTAATCGTATTTTTGTATTTATAATTCTAGGTACTTGCTTTTTTCTCAAACACTACAACTCTGGGGACAAATTATTTACAGTTCGCAGGGCTCCTATTTGAAAATGTACACATTCCCCATAAATTTGAAGAAATAAAATATGTCACCATCACGGCATTTACACTTCAGTGTATCGGTTGTAGAAAATAAAAGCCGATAGTTTAAACGCAGCTCTGATGTCGCAGTTTAAAGAATCTTTTTTTATTTTCTGTAGAAATTTTCTTAATATGTACCTTCGTTAATATTACAAGCACTCGAAATATTACTAGTAAATAGGAGCATAATGCAAGTGAAAATTAGCTAAATTTTCAAGTTATTTTGACATCTTGTCAATATATTATGTACTGTGTCTTGCATTTCAACTGGAACATACACATTCATCGTGGGAAATGTGAAAACATATATTATGTCCCAAAGTAAATGTTGATATTTGCAGTCATTGTAAATAGAAAGATAGCATTTTTCTACTTTATTTGGCATCAATTTATGGGTAGGTTACTACAAATAGGGCTTGCAATAAATTATTTAGCAATGCTGCAGCAATAGTTGTATTGATATATAATAATAATAATAATAATAATCACAATTTTACTTATGACATTTTTGCTGCTCGTCAGTATTTTAAGAAATCTTGAAATGGATCTAGATTATTATTGGCACAATTTGTTATATTGCTTTTGTGTTTTTGCAGTGAAATTCTGAATAGAAACTGACTGAAATTAATTTTTTTCGTAATTTACATATGTCAGATTTATGTAAGTATGTATGTATTATGTTTCCATCTTCATTTTAGTACCTTCTAGAGAGTATCATTTCAATCTTGTTCCTAAACCTCATCATGTTGCTATAACCACGGGCTTTTGCTAGTCCAGAAATAATACTTACCGAGTTTTATTCAATTCTACTTTTACATAGCTGTGCCTGTTTGAATGTTAATGAAAGTTAATTTAACTCCATAGTTACATGACCTTGCGACATGGTCACTGAATCTAAACAACTTTAATAAAAAGATTTGCAAAAAATTAGTATGCTGCATAGCCTCTAATTTACCACACTTTTTTACTCTTGTGTAGGCGTAGACTGTTATCGTTTCTATTATCTTAAGTTAATTGTTTGATCATAGAGCTAATTGACTTGCATTTATGATCAACTATTTATACTTTTTTATGCTGTTATTTGATACTCGAAATAGGAAAACAATAGAGCTTCAAGAATGTTATAGAAATTTAAGTATAATGATCTTTAAGCTAATTTATGCATTGCTGATGTAGCTGTGTAGAGCGTAAACATAATTTTGGGATAATCATAAATCGTTTACAATTTTTGCAAATCACACCACGGGGTTAATCTGGAAAAGCTCCAATTTACAAATGATTCTAATACGTATTAAAGAACTGGATATCCATTAGCAGTAAAATGTTCCCCAACTTGGGGGTTATTTTTCTCTGTTGTCAAATTTGTTTGTAAATTCATTCGTTGATTATGGTAAAAAATGGCAAGTCAAAATACCTTTTTTTATTTTGTAATTAAAATACCCTAACAACTAAGATTTTAGCCACTATTGACAGTTTGTACATTCTTATACCTTACAATATAGGTTGGTAATTACAGATATTTTTAAAATTTTTCAGTATTAAAATGCCTTATTATTATTTATCATGGATCTTCACATGCCTTATAGGCCCATCGCTTTGGTGCAAGGCAAATTAATTAATCAAAATTTAAAAAGAAGTATTATATCACGTAAAGGTAAAAGTAAGCTATGCGATATAGTATGTCACTATTGCTATATTTCCCATGCATAGTGTTGAGTATTTTATAGTTTTTTTTAACAATTATTAAGCCAGTTCAGCATATTATTTGTTAGACATGGCTCTTCGGATGGTTCACTTATTCCTATCAATCACTAAAGGCAATGCGCTTTCTTCATTTCGGGATAAATAAATGTCCTGTGGCTTTCATCACCTTTTGTTCAATAAGATTTTTCGTAATTCATAATACTCTATTGATTAACAATTGTGAATATTTTCAAAATAACTTTTCGAAATTGTTTTTTCACTTCATGTATTCCAGTACTGCAATTTCCCATACTTACTTTGAAAAGATCTTACACATATTGCGTTAATATTATGGAAGGCTGTACAATATTTTATTGTATAACAGATATTTGGAGGTTGATTAGTGATAATTGAAAAAATAAACCAAAAACCAGAATAAAAAACATATTTATTTGGTTATAATTATAGTCCACTTGCCACCTACGAAAATATTACAGAATGACAGACCAAACTAAAAATAATAAACAATTTATGATTTATTGGGAACATTAACTATCTATAATCGTATATTTATTACTTAGATTATGTAACTCTTTTTTTGCCACATATGTAGGATCGCGTTTTGTATATTTAAGTGCACATGCACAATAAATACAACATGAGTATTGGCAGTTTAACTGTAATAGTTATAAAATTATTATTTCCACAGACATTAGTTAGTTTTCTGTAATCAAGCGGATTTTTTCGAATAAGCAAATAAATATTGTAAAATAAGGTTCCCAAGCCTTTTTTTTCTCATTCATTCATAC
>JABXWE010023838.1:0-16852 GCA_014611495.1 Limonius californicus | reverse complement strand
TAATAAAACATTTAATGCTGTTTATAGTGAGACAACTACATGTAAAAATAATGCTTGCGCTAATATATTTACCGGACAAGATTATACTTCGTTCGGTTATAATAATCAAATACAAATATTACAAAACTACCTTATAGAAGCTGACGACTTACTCAATCAATTATTTCCTGAACAAAAATCCCGATCTAAAAGATCACTAATTGATGGCCTCGGTAGCCTAATAAAATTTATAACCGAAAACCTTGACGCTTCAGATGGTCAAAGGTTCGAAAAACAGATAGACATCTTGACAAAATCCACTAATCAACAAAAAACTATATTGCTAGAACAAGCACAAATTCTAAACGAAACAATTCAAATATTTTCAGACAACATAAAGAGAATATCCAAAAATCAAGAAACTCTCAATCAAAATTTAAATAAATGGATTTTAGATACAAACTACAAATTCATTCCATATTAGGCACACTGACAACTAATACTTTACTAGAACAATCAATACAATCCCTCCAATTATTTATAAACATCTGGTCTAAACTCGAAATTTCCCTTACATTTGCACAAAATCAGCAATTACATATATCACTTATTGATAATAATAACCTCTTAACTGCTCTCAATAATATATCCCAAAATTTAATAGAAATTCAACTGCATAACCAAAAATCGTTATCTTTACCATATCCTGTAAATCACCACACATTGCACCTCTACGAATCCATTATTCAATTAAAAATCTATCAAAAACGCGAAACATTAACCTTTATCTTCGAAATACCTTTAATAAAACCTTTTATAGATTACCAATATATTCAATTGATTCCTTTCCCAGCGTACAATGAAAACAAACATTTCCAAATGATCATTCCCACTTATCGAAACATTTTGTTTAATACTGAATTAAGCATTCCTCTAGAGTCCAACCATTGTAAACAATTTCTTGATCATTATTTTTGCCAACAATCCTATCATTTCTCTATACCTAATGAAAAATTATGTGAAACGCAACTACTAGCCTTTGTCACAAATCAAACTTGTCAACCTTATTTATTCTATTTGGATAATTACAAGATTTCACAAATTGATAAATCCAGTTGGATCATAAGTTCACCTAATGAGACAATCGTCGATTCAAAATGCCCTAATTCTAAAATTCGTAAATCCATAACAGGTTCCGCGTTAATTCAAATAACTAATGATTGCTCCGTCACCATAAATCAACAAGATGTTCTTTTTTTCTTTTAATTCCTATATTATAGCAAAAGCCAACCAAATTTCAATTAACAAACTTCAATTTTCCCCAAAAACAAATATCCAAAATGTAACTATTTCGAAAATTGATTTAACACCCATTAATATGCATATGCTACAAGAAAATCAATTTAAATTGCAAAAAGAAAGACAAATATTAATTCAAAATACGGAATCTTCTATAGGTATACATTTATCTGTAATATCTGTTGCTATAATTACTGTATTCATTATAACCATTATTGTATCTATTATATACATTTATAAATGTAAACGTAATTCCTTCATTAACAAACTTCAACAATTATTATATTCAACAAAAAATTCAGAAACTGAAATTATTAATTCAAATCCTTTGGTACAAATTCAACCTTAAGAAAAATATTCTTTACTTAATATTTTTCTGTCTTAGGATGGAGGAGTTATGTGATCTTAATAAGCATGTATTCTGCAAGCTAATATCCTTTAGCTCATCCTTATCTTATCAACGCTTAATATAGTTCTCAGCAAGTAGAATTATCAGCCAGTCTTAATTACGTTCTCTTAGCTTTAACATTGCTGTCCGTAATTAGCTCCGTCAAATATTATATACTTCTGTATTAATTTAAATAAAGTTTTTTAAATCTTGGATTTGACGTAAAACCCCATTAATTTATTCATCCGGTTACAATTTACTCTAAATCAGTATCTGAATGCAGATTGCAACAGCACGATCAGTGGCCAATCGCCTATACAGCTCGAGCAACCACGTGCTTATCACGCGCTCATCCTTTTTGCGCGCCCTCTATCTTGGAACTGAATAGATTTGTAGTTTCGATTTAATAACTGCACCGGAAGCGTCCCAAGTAGGAGGATCAGGTACTCTTTTCTACAATATCTTCTACATTATTACGTTCTTCTTATTTTTGAACTACTCTTGTTAAAAGTCGATAAACCCAACCGTATTCGAGATAATTCAATTTTTATGTAAAATCGATATGCATGAAAATTTGGCAGCTTTCTAATATGGAGATTAAATTGCAGCATAGATTCAAGACAATGAACATTTGTTCACAAACGCTTAGTTTACAACGTACAACCCATTAAGCGTTGACATATAAGATTATGTTTAAATAAAATATTTGTTAGGTTGTGGCAGAGTTTTAAAGAAATAATTATAACAGCAACAAGAAGGTGTGCGAGAAATTTAAGAACGAAAATCAAAGAAAACAGACGTCTTAGTTCTACCAAACTATGAACAGTCAAGTATAAAACACGAATGTTGAATGCTTATCGAACAACATAGAAGTATAAAAATATGGAAAGTATAAGAGCAGGGAATTAAGGTCAGGAATGCGGAAAATAAAGCACCGAAAGGTTTGAAATTAAAATGGGAAGAAACAAGAACGGAAATGCAAAAATGTTTCATCTACTTAAGGAATTGAAAACTGGAAAGAAGAAGACATTACAATTGATTGCAGATAAAGCAGGAAAACTATCAATACATATTTTGAAACTAGAAACAGATAGTTTAGAATACTACTCAGAATTACTGGAAGGGCAGAATCAAAATAACAATTATGAAATGAAAACAACACAAAAACTAAAATTAGAGGAAGTACAAGAAGCGTTAAGAAGACTAAAATTAGGAAAAGTGATGGCGCAACATAAAACAAAATTTCTAAAATACATAATAAAGAACTGCTGCATACAGTAATTAACCAAGCACGGCAAACAAAAAGAATACCACCAGACCGGCAAGTTGCAATAATTGTTCCTTTACGTGAGAACAGAAACAACCCGAAGTGCAAACATTTTACAGGAATATTCATATTAGATGTGTCTGGAAAAATGTATGAGAACATGTTTCAAACGCAATTAAAAGAGATGTTAGAAGTGTCATTTAAACACCCAAGCAAGTTTTAGACTAGGGGATTCTGAGTACTAGGAGTACAAACAAGAAGAATTTTAGTAGAAGACAGATCTCCGAAATGGTACCGAAATACAAAAATGTTATATAAGCCACATTAACAAAAACAAGTCTTTAAGTAACAAACTGAAGCTAGTTACCATAGTATACAATCACGTAGGACCAATAAGGCTAAAAGAATTCCACTACGCAGATTACCTAATACTACTTGTAAACAAACCAGAAGATTTATAGGAAATTTTAGAAAAATAGTAGGAGGTATGTTAAAATTTAAAACGATGCTAAACGAGAATAATACTGAAGTACTGTTAGTGGCAAAAGAACCAGAAGAGATTAACATTCATCTAGATGCAATAATGGAAGGAATGGAGGATTTGAAATTGAAATCCGTAACAGATTAAGGCGAGTTGCTACCGAGCTCTCTCCTGAAAACTGAGAATTCAAAGCAGCTGTCAAGTTTGGGCCAAGGCTACAGTCAACGACTAAATTGTATAAGGCGTTAAACCGTTCACTTCTAAGTAAAAAAGAAGTATGAATGAAAAATAAAGTAAAAGTGTACATTGTTTTCGTCCCTACGTTGATGTACGATTGTAAAGCAAGGGTTCTGACTAAAAGTTTGAACCGTAGACTACGAACGTGTAAATTGAAATACCTGAGAAGAAAATAACGCAGAAGCAGAAAATATCATGTTTATAATATTGAGAAAATGCAAAAACTAGTTTGGTCACTTGGTATGAATAAAGGAAGATAGTGAAAAATACCTTGATATGAGAATAATCGAATAGGTAACATGAGAACGACACGGAAAACGTGGAACAACGTTACGTCAAAGATGCTGTATAAGAAAGGAAGTAACCGGCAGCAGTCTAAGATAATCGCTAAAAACCGAGAAAAGTGAAAGAAATGGCAAAAGAGAAAAACCAGAAAAGGCTCGCGGAAGCGAATAGGTAAGTAAGTAATAAACAGAAAATATTTTGTAACGTATGACAGAACTTACGAGACATAGAATAAAATAAAGAAATTTTATTAGACAACCGTTCACCGTTTGTTTTTAGAAGCGTTGGTCTCCTACAATTGTAGTGCTTTAAATATCATCAAAATAATCATTACCGTGTTTGAACCTATCACCGAATAGGACACAGAAATGTTTCTTTCAATCGACCATAAATAAAGAAACATTGTTTTGGTTGTGTAATATTCCAAGACCACCTGCGCCGGTTTTAACCCTTACTTTTCTAAGCGTCTTTAGAACAACAGTTACACCGTTGAATATTTTGACGATTTTTAAACTTCCAAGATAAATGCGTAAGATATATTATCGATTGTACATTATTTGATAATTCCGGACGCTAAAACTGAAAACATTTGCCTGGTTTAATATTCTAAACATATTTGGAACTAAACATTGTACAAAAAAATGACAAATGGTAACTCTTACAAAATGCTATTCAGTAGTAGGAAATATTTATTCTCTACTCGTTTCAGAAAAATAGAATGGCCCCCAATATCTTCAGATTTTTACCTCATTAGAAATATTTCTATGGGGTCATTTAATATTTGTTGTCTTATAACGGGCCAAAATGGCGAAATATGATTATTTGGTGTTAATTTCCAATTACACGAGATTTCAACATTTTGAAATAAAGATAGATTCAACAAACATCTGCCCGCAGACGTGAACCGGAAATCTTCCATCACATGCGGCCCCTCCAAACAAGAGTGGGGTTGCGCATGTCTGAAACCTAAAATGGCCAGTATAAAACCACAAGCGCGGTCATTTCAAACTCACTTTATTTCCTCGCTTATTGATTTAATCCTTGAGTCAGAAATATTCCTCGACCTTCTTCTAAGATTATTTTTAGAAGATCCTAGTGTTGAAAATCCGATCCTGAAATTAACCGTTCTAGTAAAATCCCTTTACTAATTCCGCATACTTACCCGAAAGTGAATTAAATATTTTCCAGGTTCTCGCCGTTGTTGTATTAACAAATTTAATAATTTTTCGTTTCCAGTTACAGATTCCGAAGCTGGGTGATCCAGTGGGCTTCGCCAGTCGACAGCCGTTGTGGTAATTTGTCAATTAGTACCGCCGTTCGAAGTCGTTTGATTTCTAGCACGTTTTGAAAGTAAGGTTGGAAAGTATAAATATTTAATCTGCTTTGCTCGTTCATTTGAGTGCCCCATTGGTCCGTTTTCGCTGTTACAGACATTTTTACCGTTAGATGTGCCGGTGTTTGAATCGATTACCATCGCTATAAGTTTCTGTTTGTAATTATTAAAGCTTGTCGGGTTGGTGTCTGAATCAACGAAGTAAACAAGAATCAATAAATTCTGCTATTTGCTAGTTGAACAACCTGTACACGGTTTGTCGTGCATATTTGAATTGCTTTGGAGTATTATCGAAACAGTTCGAAGCTTTCTAAAAATCCAGACACGGAGTAATTTCGTGCCGATTTGTAGGGTGAAATTGATCCCAATCTCGTTGATTTGAACTGGAGAAATTTCAGTCGAGTAATTAGATTGCATTTTCCGTGTACCCGGTATATTCACTGTAAAATTAGACTTTTACATGTTTATACGCTTGTCACAATCAAAAACGATTCAAATTCCTGTCCTGGTCAAATTTTTCCTAGCAAAGCTAGGTTGAATTCTATATAAAACAACTGCACTTTTAGAATCGTGTAGTTTAATTGTATGAAATTCCAGGAAACCTGATTAAAGTAAAAGATCATGTTTGAATATTTGGTACCGTAAAAGTTAAAACTGAATACATACAGATTGTTGATTCTGGGGCTGTCAACTGTCGACGAAACACAAGTGTACCTACGCAAAATTATTTGTCATTGTTTTTACTCAGATTGCACTTTGTTTAGAGAAAGCAAATTTTCTCACATTGCACTTGTAATTATAATCTGAAACCTTTCCACAACACTTTCCTGAATTCCGAATCAGAAACTCTGCTTGTCCGATTGCAAGGAAGTTTCATTCTTTGCGAAAACAAAGCATAACTAATTCGTTTGTTTATGTTAAAAATTAGGTTCGACATATCCAGCGGACATTTTGGGAAACCGCATGGCAAACACACCTACTGCACGAACGAGAGCGGCATTCGGCCTACAAAACTAGTGGCGTGCCAAGGATTCAGTTTTATTTTTACATTAATTAAAATTAGAAACATATTTATTTTCTATTTATTCTGTACATACATTTGGTTAACCTTTAATAAATTTATTTTTCCAAGCACTTGTAATTGAACTCTAGACAACTCAAGAGCTCACCCAGGGTATAAATTTTGGAGCGTTCTCGTCCCCTATAAGCAAACGGGGCGAAACGTTACAGTCTTCAAAACTCAACTTCAGTCCATCGCACAACTGCCACAAGAAATGGTTCAGGAATTACGAAATATTGCGCTACAAACCATCCAAAATATTCGTAAAGAAATTGAGAGGAATTCTTACTATTGGCTAGAGAATAAGGCAAATCATTTTGAACATTTACATTTACTCAGGCGATCCGCTCTACGTTTGGTCTATTTAAATTTTTTGTGTGCAGTTCAGAAGATTTCATGTTAATATATCAAAGCTTTTCAAACGATTTGAAGAATGCTTATCCGAGACGTGTATTTGTTTTTATTTATTTATTTTATAATTACACATTATAATAGCTTGTACTTCTGACTGAAATAAACCGAACGTTTAAATTACAAATCTAACTTTGTCTCGTTTAAGTTAATAACTCTAAACAATATTCATTTACAGCCTTTTCGTCCCACTGCTGGGCATCGGCCTCATCTCTACCACGTGTATCTACTTATCGCTAAGGTAGAAACACGGAGGACCTATAGTTTAACGTCGAATACAGAAATTCCAGAGAAGGTTTTTAGTATTTAGATCCCGTTGTTGCAAACCGGTTTGGGAAATTGTGTGCGGTGGGTTGCAGACAAGATTTTTATAAATCTGAATAGTATTGCTTAGGTTTCGAACCCAACCCAGTGGTTTTCATATCAATTGCAGAAAACAGTCAACATTGATGGATATTTGCAATTACAGAAAGGGGACGTCAACTGTATTAAATAAATAAATTATTCACGATAAAATTACTCCAATCAACTAACGCAAACTGTACTACAGCGAAACAATATTAAGCAACCATCATAATTTTGGAAAATAGAGGGATAGTCGTTTCAATGACTAAATAATAGTCATACAATAGAGTGATGATTTGCGAATAGAGATATCGCAGAAGTTTTCTTAACAAGTGCAAGATACATCTTAAAGTATTGGATAGTGTTGAAGTACTGGCTGTCGCAGTATCCACAATACTAAGATATCATATATAGTCGTGGATAAAACAAAAATGTTTCTGATATAACGTTAAATTTTACATCCAGTTTCTATCCATTCCATGCGAAATCGTCTAATTTTAAGCAGCTGAGTTTAATATCAGGCTAATTGAATCTATTTCAGGAGCTCTCAGGAAGGTATAGAAGGGATTAAAGGCAATATCAGCTAAATGTACGTAATAGTCTTAATTTCTCTTGTTACTAAAACCGTTCTAAATGATTAGAGATTAGTTATTCAACATCAGAGAAATGCTTCAGTGGATTAAAATTTGGAGGACTTTCAACTAATACTAAACCACCATTTTTTAATAATCATACATTTGATTTCGATTGTACAACATTTGCGTATTTATTAGAAAAAAAGCGACAAAGAAATATGAAAACACAAAAACCTAGACGTATGGTTCTGGTAACTCGATCACCTCGCATAATCGTCAAAAAGAGTGAACGGTAGTCTATACATGAGGAAGAATATGATCAATCTAATGACCACGATGATGATTTGGATTGGCGCATTAACTATTAAATGGCAGTGGTAGTTACGCCATTTCCCTAATTATTATCAATCACCGTGTTTGTCCAAACTTCAAATAAATCCTTCCAACATATCGCAAAGTAACCACCGAACAGCGACAAAATGGCTCTCAATGATATTGATTGCATTACAGTCTAGGAAGAGGTCTAGATTTTAGATTAGATCTGGGAATTTCCAGGTTATTCTCGGATATTATAGTTATATCTAGTTATCCTTGATTCTAATTAAAGTTATCGGTGGTGTGAAACGTCACAAACCTGTAATTCATGATCGGTTTATGAATACTTAAGTATTTTTGAAGGTGTATGAATTATTTCACCCCGAGTAAGACTGGAGGTAGATTTAGATTTTCTGAATCTTTCTATCAAACATCTTTTTTATGTGTGTATATGATAGGATACCGTTTTGTTGAATGTTTGGAAAATCTTATGCCTCTAATTTAGGCTCATATTTAATAATAGAAAAACGTTCAAAATTCAATGTAAACCATAAAACTTTGTTTCTGTGTAACAACTGCCAATTGAAAGCCCAGAAGCATCAAGTTGTACATTAAAATTAAATTCGACGCAAAACACAGAACTGGGGAGGTTTAAAATTCAGTGCACATGCATAAATAGGATATAAATGAGAACGAAAGTTACACTAATTTTGAGTTATATCCCCGCGGCTCCGTTGCGGGACCGTCGTAGAATATAGAATAATGAACTCCAAAGTCGATGGTCGCAAAAACTGACCGCATTCATATAAATTAATTATCCTGGTTGCCATCACTAAAACAATTAAAACACGTGATTTATCGACAACACTTTCACACGCGATATATTTTACCACCCACTCGGCCCTTTCGTGAAAACTTTTGCAAAAAAATTACAGTAGAGCAATGTTTTAAAACGATAGAGCTCTTCAACTTCATCAGTCCTGTCAACAGCAATTTGTAATTTATATGGTCGAGATTACAAGTTGACATAATTAAGCACCGGCCTTTGAATTATTCAGTGAGGCTGCGATGTTGAATTTCAGTTTATCACATGTATTTGTCCCTTGGTGGTGCACAGGACGGCTCCTTCTGCGGATAATTCAATGCCTACCTTAAATGAATCGTAAAGTCCTCTGTATAAATTAATTTCCTACATAAATGGAGCCTCAAAAGAGAGACCCAGACAGCATTGTGTCTTTATTGCGATATTTAGATTTGCAGAGGCACAGATGGAAATCGGAATAGAGACGGATTCAGCACTTAAATAATCCACAATGAAACTTCCAAGCTACAGATTGCGTTTAAACAGGTTACAAATAAGTTTAACTAGACTATGTTTCTCACTGGTTTAACTGAATTGAACAATATTTAGAAGCACGTCGTTCCGAAGATCTAGAAACAGTACCGCTAGTACCCAAAAGGAACGACTATTAACTCATCTTTTGGCATAAAGCCGTAATGTCACCAGCGAATCCACGATTCCAACTTACTTCCAGTAAATAGCGAGGATAGGGCGCAATGAATCACGACCTTTGTTGGCTGATCAAATGAGCAGCCCTTGGCATGATTCGATTGCGCAATGATAGCATGGTCAGAATAGGATAATGAAGCATATCAGAGAACTGAGGTGAGTGGAAGGAACATATACTTTAATTAATGATTTTAATAATTTTAGGGTATAACGTTATATTTTATTATTAATTAAACGAATGTTAACGAACTAAGGCAACAATCAATTAGCAATCGAAACGAAAGTCATTACATACGAATACAAAATCGTTATTTCTCAGTAGAAACCCATTCTACTTGTGCATATAAAGCTCTACACCAGAAGTTTGTGTTAGATTCATAAAGAAGAGGTACTACATTTTCCTGCAGAAAACGAACCTCAGCGAGTCATACTCCTGGATACTACTATAGATATTTATGAAAACTGTAACTAACTTACTTTTCTCTGCAATGAGTAGAATCTATGTTATCTTTGCCAGTCAGATATGGAAATTAACTGAGGGCATAATATTACCTTCATAAACGGAAGCAAGAAGTAGCTAATTTCTGCTGAAAGTACCGTGCTGCAGCCTTGGATAGTACCACTACAGTGGTTTACAAGAAGACTACTTTTACTGATAATGTATGAGCATTCATTCTGTTTTGTTATCGTCACAGATGCGAGGGAAACTCTGGTTGCTTCTGCTTGTCGAGAGCGGGTTGTACTTTTGGATATTCAAACGCAAATTCAATAAATGTTACGTTCACCTACAATGAATTAAACGGGTTTCCTGTGTACGGATCTTTTTACATACACAAACCTGTAATGTACAGGTACTACTGCCACAAACTTACGTCACCGTTACACCCCGAATTAAGTCGTGCGTCCTGGAGGGAAATATAGACTGATGTTAGTTGTATGGCACGATCATTGATTCCGGAGCATGTGTTGCACCGTTAACAAGGAACTTCCACGTTTACGTACAAAGAATATGTTGTACCCCCTGGGTACTGTAGTGCTCACGCGCTACATTTACCGGGTCGTCGGGTTTGTGGTTGATATGTTTTTTGTTATTGTTTACATAGTTACAAAATACCTAATCTTGTATATCATCATCATCATCATCTGACATGGTGTTGACTCGAGGGACGATCCTGGATACGCCAGGCTCACCCCATGCCAGTAGGTGGGTAGGAATGTACGGGATAGGGTGGGATCGGGTGGGGCATTGCACAACGTTAGCATGTCTGCAATGCATACCGCAAGACACCGCTGATGCAACACCAGGTAGTTAGTAAGCTACGCATCAATGGGGTTGTTGAGTACGTAGCCGAAACCGTTATGCCATTATGCATTTGAGCCAAATAAAATTTGGTATCAAAGTTTCACAGTGTTCTGAATTCACATCATGCTATTGTTCTAAGATTACTGATTGCACACCTCTTAGTTTCCTAATACTAATAACCTACCTAATAGTTACTCCCAAACTTCTGTTTACTGTCCGTTATGCGATTATATATTTGTCCTTAATAAACTGTGGTATCAAAGTTTCACATTGTTATTATTTCACATCTATCTATTGTTCTAAGGTTACTGATTGCATATCTCTTAGTTTCCTAATAACTAAGAATCTACTGAATCTTTACTCTCAAACTTATTGAAACTGCCCGTTATGCGATTATGCATTTGGCACCAATAAACTTTGGTTTCGAAAGTTCACAGTGTTCTTATTTACGTAGTGTTCTAATGTTACTGAAGGTTCACATTGATCGTATTTCACACCCATGTATTGTTCCAAGGTTACTGATTGCACATCTCCTAGTTTCCCAGTAACTAACAACCCACTTAATATTCGCTCCCAAACCCATTCACACTGTCCGCTATGCGACTATGCCCCCGATCCCAACCAACCCCGGTAGCAAAGGTTCCCCCTGCTCGTATCTCCCATCCGTCCATTGTTCTAAGGTAACAGACCGCTCCCCTCCTTGTGTCCCAATGATCAGGCAACTACTTAACACTCGCCGCACTGACCACCTCTGCCCTACCACTCACTTGGAAGAGCGACTTTGGATTGTACCTCCTTCGCATCCCAACCCTCCCCTCTGCCGCTTACAGCCAGATATCCAGCGTCCTCTCTCCCACCGGCACCCGCCTCGCTCCCGCTCCCGCTCCCCTGCCCTCCCCCTCACCCTCTCCCTGTCTCCTCCTCCTCGCCATTCCGTCCCTCCCCAGTTGCCTCCTGAGTGGACTGCTGCCAGTGCGCGCACTCCTCCTACCTCTCCTGGGACCTCCCCCCTCCCCCCTCCCGCACCCAGACCTCCCATGTCTCCCCAGGCATGCCGGCACCGTACATATCCCTCCCCTCCAATGATGTACTCCACGCGCAGCACGGTTCTCCGATCTGCATTTCTTCTGCCCGTATGGTATACTCCGGCTGTAAAGGATGGTCGGCCGGTCCTCCTAGAATATGCGCCCAGCGTCCACCTCGTGATGCAGCGAGCCGCCCAACACATCAAGTACATATCCGACCCCCATCACATGAACATCCAATACAAATCGTAGCAGCCCGTTTACATGCATGACCAATGAAAACATTGCTAAGTAATTAATCAATTAATCGAGTAATTAGTTAATTAAAGGCGAGTAATTTCTATGAAATTAGTCTGGGTTAAGAGAGATTAACGTGTGAAAGCGCGTCCCTCCCTTTTCCTAGTTTTCTATTAGACTACCAGTGCTACCAACTACTGCTAAAGACTACAGAGAGCTACAACGGCTACTTAGGCCTGCGACACTTAGCTTTTAACTGGGTCCCCCTCAGTGCTTTTGTGGCCTGTGTCGATCGCTGTTCTTTCCCCTTCTTGATGTAGCATCTTGTAGAGGCGGCAGTGGTTCTCCTCTCTTCCGTCCCCGGGTGGATACCCTCGCACGCTCACTCTATTGTTTGCCCCCAAAATTGTTTTGGTTTCTTTTTGTCTCGCTAATCACCTTCGCCCGAATCGTTTTGTGAGCACTCCTGTTCCCATGTTGTTATTATTAAAGCAAAGCTAAGAAGAGATCCAATGAATAAAACACACGTCCGTACCCGATCACGCCGCCCACTCAACCCCATTCCAAAGCTATATGGACCTTTTTTTAAAAAATTTGCAACTGAAATAGGAAAATCAACTACCTGATAAATCCAAGTTGAGTTGACTGACTTAAATACCTAGGAACTTGTAATCTATTCCCTAACTCGCCCCGGCTGTTCCCTAATATTAATAACTTTATCAATTGTGTGAATAGTGGATAAAGCAATTTATGACAACTTTACTAAATTGAATAATTAAATAATTAAGACCAGCCAAACCAGCTAACACTTTATTTTAAAATCAACAAAATACCTAATCTTGTATAGACGCAAATAAATCTTACTCCCCAAATTTATTATTTTACTCAAGTATATTTGGTGCTCAGACTTTAAATAGGATCCTAGCACCATAGTACTGTTATTTTCATGTAAGCATACGAAATAAGATTTCCGTTGTCTGCACCGACAAGAACCAAAGCCTAACCTGTAAGGTGTGGTGACCGAACCTTGAACTTGTGCTTGCTTTATAGAAGGCGAGCAGTCTGCTATTTTCATCTACAAGAAACAAAACGCTCACTTGGAGTTGTACATCAATAAATTAGGGCAATCCGGATTCTTCTTTATACAAAGATAGCCGTGTCGATACAAAATCACCGAATGACGACTTTTTCATCTCTCCTATACGAAGATAAATGAAGACACGCGAATAGATGGGATTATAAGCACGTGAGTAGCGTAACGCAGTTGTTCAAATGGGCCTGTATTAAGCTCGGGCTGATGGATAAGTTAATGTTATTTGATGGGAAACATTCCTGAAAACTGAATAAAGTGATAAAAATGTGGCAATCTATCTAACTACAATAGGATGATAAAGAAATTTTATTCAACTCTAGTTTGGCTCCGAAATTGATATTTTACAAGTGCAAATAATCAGTTGCTAAGTAAATCGTTCAGTCTAGACGTCGACGTTTATTCAAAATATGAATCGAAGCTAATGACGAGCATGGTTTACAAATAGCTGGAGGCAATCCGTGCACATCTTTTAAATTTCCGTATCTAACACAATGTCGAGCAAATTACCTGATAAAAACTTTGCGACATTTCCGCTTTATTAAATTTCCATAGCAGAAAGTTTGCTAGTGGAACGAAATCTCGTTATCCGACCTAACCCGATAATAACAACAGAGATGTAAGTCTATTTAATTAGACCATAGTCTCTTGCGAGGCCACGTCTCCGATAATGAGTAGATGAAAACGGCGATGGAATAGACAAAGAAGTCGCAAATCTGATAACGACATAATTATAACGCCTCCTGAAAACGACGCCAAAATGGCAACAGCGAAGGAGGAAGGAGTAATGTAAACCGCAGCTCTCTTGCTGGTTATGAGGCCGCACGCTCGATTGTTTTAAATTCTTTTTTGGTTTTTTGTTGGTAATTAGTCATATCTTGTAATTAAGCTGTTCTTGTGTGTTTGTCACGCCACACTCGGGGAAATTTATGGCCGTATTATCTCTCCGCTTTCCTGTGCTGTAAAAACCGTTCTCTAAGTTGTTTTCCAGAAGCTGCCACCTACAAAATGGACCAGCCAAGCTTGAATTTGTTACGTTCGTATTTTATTGTTGAGGGTCAAACTAGCGCTGATGTATTCCGAAAATCAATAACCGTAAGGTTCTAACCATTCCACATATTAAGGCAACATTCCGATGGATTTTGTAATAGATTGAGTTTCGGGGTATTAAAGTCACTGAAAATTTACAACTTCCATTTACACACATTTCTTAAAGTCTTTTCAATCTGTTTGTAGAAAGCTCCTTGTAATGCATCAGAAAACACGTTTATAGGAACGCATACGTTTAGACACCTACAGCAGGTGTTCCCCAAAAAAATTCGACGATGACGTTAAATGTAAATTTATTGTAAAGGGTCTTCAAAGTAGCACCACAATTAATCACTTGGTCTGAATCTTATTTGCTTTAAGAGTGACGGTTCGAAAGATAACGATAAAAAAATTAAAAGAACAGCTTTTTGTAAGTTCTATTTAGAAGTGTGTTGAATTTTGCTTCTATTTATTCTGTGCGCGCTCAGGATTGTGTATTTTAATTCTGGTGTGATGCCACGTTTTACAAGATGCTATAAAAGTGGTAGCTGAAGAAAATTTTCACAGTGACACCTTGGCAATATCATCTGATACTTTTAACTGTATTTTGAGCAATCTGCGTATGACATCGTAAATCTAATGCAATCGACATAAAGCTGTAAAAGTGTACGTTGCAGAATTTGCATCTCCACAGAACCGGACGGTAAATACTTTAGTTACCATGATCAGCAGATTAGCTGGATGCTGCACACAAATCTTCTACGTAATTTTACAGTTATGGGTGTCCTAATAATCGCACACTATCATTTAGTCATCGTACCAGCAGAAGCCTCTTGAAGTAGGCATTTAACTGTGTCAACTGTACATTGAGACATTTGAATACCGTGTAATTGGGACTGTTATCAGCCGCTATCAACTTTGCTCTTTAAAAGCTGATACTGAAGAATCGAGGCGTAAGGAGGACTGGAAAATGTTGAGGAATTTGGGCGTTGTAAATATGGTACACGAAATTGTGGCATAAGGGTATCTACTCGTCGCTATAAATAAGCTGTCACAAGGGCATTGTCCAATTGAACCCTGAAGTAGGTGACTGCAGTAAGAGTTAACGCTGTCATTTGTGTTCAGTTAAGAGTATATTAAGAAATTTAGGTAGAAGGGCGTTAGCGATGGTATCTGCGCTACGAAACTATAGAGTGATTGAATATCTGGGTGCATAGCTCTGTACAGGAGCGTGCTAAGAAACTTTGGAGTAAAGAAACCTGGACGCAGTCATAATGGCATTGTTACTTAATCGTTGTACAATTGGCAACAAGTGACAACTTGGTGAGAAATTTTTAAGTAAATATTTCTAATTTATAATGTCACATAATTAAGTAATTCTTATAATTAATTAATAATTGAGAAAAGGGAAGGATCATGGGATCAATCCCTCGATGTCATTTATTGTAACATAATATTTACTGAATGTTCTGAAATCGAACAGATTGTAAATACCAATAAACAAAAAACAAGAAAAATTATCTTATGGCTACTAGACACAGTAAAAGATTTCAGGAATATTAAGAGTATAAAACATAAAATATACAGGGAATTTTTAATATTCATTGCCTATGTATACTTTTAAAAAGAACGCATAAATTTCGCCTATTATGTAGGCAACCAACTACACAGATAACTAAAAAACGGAAGCAAACGTCACTGTAGTTGTGAATTATTTGAGTATGAAGGAAGTCATATGCGGCAAGATTGTTCTTTTGTCTTTGTCTTTATCGAATAGTTGTTGGTGATTTAATCCAACCGATTATGGCTACGTACACACAAAATAATGACATGACAGAATTAAAAGAAATAGTTAAAAAATTGACAGAACAAATAAGCACTATGTTAAACTTAAACAAT
Organism: Limonius californicus; assembly: GCA_014611495.1. Lineage (NCBI taxonomy): Eukaryota > Metazoa > Arthropoda > Insecta > Coleoptera > Elateridae > Limonius > Limonius californicus. The sequence continues at coordinate 784 of JABXWE010023838.1, read as the reverse complement.
GTTTATAAATAAAAAATCATAATGGCCCAAGTCTTAAAAATCGCATTATGGAATGCCAACGGCTTGTGCCAGCATGTACAAGAGTTAAAAATATATTTGCAATTACATAATACTGACATATTACTAATCACAGAAACACACTTCACCACAAAGAGTCACGTTCACATGCCAAACTTCACAGTATATGATACAAAACATCCTGATGTCACAGCACATGGTGGCAGTGCTATAATAGTTAGCAACAAAATTAAGCATCATGAAATTGATAAATATAGACATGAGACATGATTATTTACACGCAACTACCATCGTTATAGAAGACTACCGGGGTCCGCTTACCATCTCATCTATATATTGTCCACCTAAACACAACAATAAAAGAGCTCAATTTGATAACTTCTTCACAACACTAGGAAATAGATTTATAGCCGGTGGAGATTACAACTCAAAAAACGTACAATGGGGATCAAGAATAACAACAACTAAAGGAAGAGAACTGCTAGCAACTATAAGATCAAACAATTTGAACTACCTGAGCACAGGAGAACCTAGCTACTGGCCTACAGATCCCCAGAAAACGCCAGATCTACTAGATTTCTATATCACAAAAGGAATTGATAGCAAACACACAAGAATAGCGTCGTGCCTGGACCTATTTCACGACCATTCAGCAGTAGTATTAACAATTCATGCGGAAATCGTAAAAAAAGAAAAACAACCGTCACTTTACACCAGAAAAACGGATTGGAATATATTTAAGGAGAAACTAGATTCGTTAATTGAT
>JABXWE010023835.1:0-21917 GCA_014611495.1 Limonius californicus | reverse complement strand
CAAGCCTTGTAAGTCTATTCGTTACGAGGCAAGGTTTTAGGATAGCGCTTGAACAACCGTTTTCAGGAAAATAACTCTACTGTTGAATAAAGATGATATGAACAGTTTCCAGTATGGGAAAGTCCAGGGAGGCAGTCGCGTCCACTTTTTCCATCTATCCCGTTGTGGGTCGACGAAAAAGCTCGTTTGGCGCGTAACAAACAATGCTTAGAATCGCTTCGTTCAACTTGTGGTAATGAAGCACCATCAAAAAAGACTGATTACAATTGGTTTGTAGAATTTCGTCGTGGTCGTGCGTTCGTCAGTGATGAATTTCGTGAAGGTCAACCAAATCGGTTGTTATTCAAAAAAAATCTATGCTGTGCGCAACACGATTGAAGAAGATCGACATGTGATTTACAGTGAGATAGAGGCGTCCTTAGGCATATCTAAGAATGCAGTACATTCGATTTTGCATGAACATTTAGCTGTAAAAAGGATCTGTTCCCGATGGATTCCGCATAATTTGACCGAAGCTTAAAAGAAGGCTCGTGTTAATTGGTGTAAGGAAATGTTCAAAAAAAGGAATTAAAATTATATTTTAATTGCCGTTCTCAAGTCGATCGCTATTTTATTTTTTTTTAAGATTGAGTTATGGGATCGATCGAGGAACTGCAAAATCCGTATACAACATCGTAACAGGTTACGAAACTTAGATACATTTGTATAAACCGCAAACTAAGCAACACTCTACTATTTGGGATCTACCAAGATGAACCGAATCCCACAAAAGTTGTTCGTTCACGAAGCACTTCCAAGTAAATGATCGCTTGTTTCTTCGGTTGTACAAGACATGTCGTAACCATTTCTTTACAGGATCGAAGAACAGTTAACGCTGAATGGTATACAACAATTTGTTCGTCAGAAGTCATCCACGAAATCATGAAAAACAACCGAAAACGTCGCATCATTCTTCATTATTTTTCGTCAAACAATTGATTATTTGAAGGAGTAAAGCGTCGAATTAATGTTTCATTACCCGTATTAACCTGACTTATAGCCTAACGACTTCTTTGTGTTCCCGAATGTCGAACAAAAAATGCGTGGACGGCGATTGTCATCACCTCAAGAAGCTGTTGAAGCCTTCAAAAACCATGTTTCTGAGATATCAACTTCAGAATGGAAAAACTGTTTCGCAATTTGATTTGAACGCATGCAAAAGTGTATAAATCTTAAAGGCGAATATCTTGAAAAGAAATTTGTCCCAAAAATATTTTTTCTTTCTTAGTTTTAGTAAAAACTTAAAGGCTGCCCTCGTATATTATGCTCAATTATAGTAATACTAATAAACAGGGTTGATTATTAGTGCGTCAGAGTCTAATACTGGCATTAGTAAACTTATTTGGAAGTTTTTCTTTTCTTTAAGTGATGTAGTGCCAAAAACCCACATATTAAAAATATTTTTAAATATACAGGGTGCCTCGCTACAGCGGAGCATCTTCAAGGTATTATTTTATTAATAGTACACCATGCATATCTTTACATTTTTGAATTCAGTGTAAAATTGTGTTTCCAACCATCTCTTGGTTTTTTAATTTTAAATGAGCGGTTGCCGAGTTTATCTACAGGTTTAAGAAATTAATTCGGTGCATGAGTATTACGATTAATTAAGAATACATATTTCACAGTTATGTACTAAAACCACACAACCACCGAATATTTATTATATTATACATGATGTCTATTTATACCAGTGTAAATTTAGCTTATTTCAAAGAGTATTTTCTCGCTTTTTGGAATGGAACACTTTGTATATTATTATATTTTTGAATTGTCACGTTAATTCTCCACAGTTTTTATAAATATTTTCTTATACCTAAAATCGATTTTTCAGAGATATTTTTACGTTGTCATTACAAACCATTATTAAACTTTCTATTTCTATCTAATCTAGTAGCCATGATTTTGATATAAAGTGAGTGGGGACTGGAAGTGAAAAGTTCAATTCTTAACTTTTCCAAAAACTATTGTTCACTGACGAGTCGACCTTCGCCCAAAGCAGTAGCCCAAACCGACATAATACTGATCATGATGCAATAGAAAACCCAAGAATGGTAAGTTGATAGACAACGACAGTGTTTGGGGAGGTATTGTGGAGGATTTTATAATTCGGCCTCATATTTCTTGCAAAATAATTTGCCTTAGCCCCAGCAAAATGTTCTTCCAAATTTAATGAAACATTTGGCATGATGGTGCTCCAGCACATTTCGTACTTGTGACTCGACAGTTCTTGAATGAAAAATTTGGGAATGCATGTGTAGGTCGCGGCGATCTCATCCGGTTGCCACCTGCATCGCCAGACTAGAAGAAAAATAGAGTTTTTCCTATGTCGACACATAAAACATGCTGCGTAATAGATTCCTGCAATTACTGCAGAAGATGTGTATTTTGGTACAATTTCCGTTTAGTCCTTGCGGCCTGAAAATATGCTATTTTTGAATCGACTGAACATGTGTTTTGTACAGAACGCAGGTCACATTGAACATTTGTTATAAATAGATAGTTTAATTGAAATAAAATCATTTTTCTATCAATAATATTAATAATAAATGTAGTAACGTTATATCGTGAAAAAGTAGAAATATCTATGAAAATATCGATTTTAGGTATACAACAATATTCATAAAAATTGTAGAGAATTAATGTGCCAAAAATATAATAATATACAGAGTGTTCTATTTGAATAAAACAAACAAATTCTGTTTGAAATAAATCAAATTTCCACTGGGGTAAATAGACATCATGTATAATAAAAATTATATTTGGGAGGTTGTGTTGCTTTAGTAAATTACTTGTCTATATAATTGCAAAATAAGTGTTCTTCATTAATCTTCATACTCATGAACCGAATTAATTTGATAAACCTTGTGCCGACCAAAACTTTCACATTTTGTAGATAAACTCAGCAACGCCTTATCTAAAATTAAAAACCAGAGAGATGGTTGGAAAGACAATTTTATGTTTAATGCAAAAGTGTACAAATATACAGGGTGTTCTGTTTAAAAACTAATATTTTGAAGGTGTGCCGCCGTAGCTAGTCACCCTGTATGTTTAAATATATTTATAAAATGTGCGCATTTTATCACTTAATGAAACTTCCAAATCATTTTATTAATGCCAATATTGGACTTTGACGCACTAGTGAGCAACCCTGTATATATACCATACTACCTTTCATAGGAAACAATAATAATATTACATTGGAAGAAATAAAAGTGGTAATGCGCATGCATGGCAAACTTTGTGACATTATATCATTAATAAATGACGTTTTCGGAGCTCCTCTAATAGTACTTACTCCGTTCCAGCTAGGATATATTGTGACTTACCTATACCATGCAACTGAAGCTGTAAGGTCATTTATTCTAGATAAACAATGATATTATATAAATAAATAAATTTCAGGCAACTTCTGGTAAACCAATTGAAATATTTTGTGCCTTAGCATTTTCCGGTATAACATTTATAGAAGCAGTTCGTAGACTTATATGGAGTCATTTGGCTTGCAATGAGGTAATTCGTGTAGCGAATTCCAAAAATGCCGTATCTCTTTGTGAACGTATAATAATATTAATTATTATTTAAGATGCAGAAAACTAAGGAACTGGTACATAAGCTGTTACTTACAGAACAATGTAACGATAAAGTGGAGGAGGTAAAATGTATTCAGAATATATCTTAAGTAACCCCTTTATTTTTTTTGAAAAGTAATAAATCTATTTTTACAGCTACTGCTACTTTCAAGACAACTACTTCACGTAAAACTGCACTTCACAATTGCTGGTTTTTGTGCAATGGATCTCACCATATTATATTGGGTTCGTATAACACTGTTAAGTTTGTACGTTTGTGTATGTTCTGCAATTCCTACTGAAGCTGTGCTAGTGTAATAGATATCTGTATTGATTATATACAATACTCTGCATTGATATCATGCTTTATACGAGGTGTGTTCAATTGAAACCCGTCTTTGCTTTATAAAAAATTTAATTACAACTAACTACCGTCACAGTTAAGGCATCTATCCCATTGTTTTACTAACTGACGTATATCCGGCGCATTGAATTCTTGTGGTTGCAGATTGAAGAAGTCTTCTACAGCTATGTGTACTTCTGAGTCAGACTCAAATTGCCGACCATTTAAAGCCTTTTTCAGCGGTCCAAAAATATGGAAATCTCAAGGCGATAGATCCGGGCTGTAGAGTGGATGCTCTAAAACCCTCCATTTCTTTCGTTGAAGATTTTCTTTTACCACATTACCAACATGAGGCTTTGTCGCCCCACGCCTAAGTTTTCCTGGACGTTTCCGTCTTATTGCTTGATGAAGCTTATTTAAAGTTTCATTCTACAGATTTACATTGACATTTGCTCACCTTGCCTGTACAAGGTTGTGCTTTAAACTTCTTTGGTGGTGGTGAACTTGAATGTTTCCGTTGCATCGACGATAACTTACTGGATGGCTCGTAGTAATGGCACCGACTTTCGTCACCTGCAACTATTGACAGAAGGAAGTAATCACCATTTTGCCTATAGTCTGTGAGGTGTTGCAGAGATAAACCCATTCGTAAGCATTTTTGTTCGTTAGACAAGAGACGAGGAATCAATTGCGAACAAACTTTGCTGTAACCCAGATTACGAACAACACTATGGACAGATCCTACACTCGCACCAACAATTTATAAAATTTCTCTAATTCAAATTCGACGATTTTCTCTAATAAGGCCTTCCACACATGCCATATTGTTTTCTGTTAATGCAGTACACTGTGCACCTGGTCGTGGCTCATCCATAGTCCCCTCTTTTCCATTCTTAAATTTTCGGCACCATTCCGTCACAGTTGGGTGCGCAATACATGCATTTGTTTTCAAGGCTAAGTTGATCAAAGATGGGTTACAGTTGAGCAAGCCTCGTATCTTTTCAATATTCATTACAATAAGGAAACAATTATGTTGTAAAATGCTATAAATCTTCTTCTGCTTAATCTCCTTTTTTGACTTTCTTAGTCCACTTTGGAAATAGTTTTTTATTATGCATCAACCTCTACGCATTATTTAATTTTCTTTGTATCATTTGGTTGATCATATCCAGCTACGTTAGCATCTTCTTCTCTTATCTGCTCTTCTTGCTCCCACTAGTTAGCCGGGAATTCTGTCATACCGCATAGCCAAACCATCTAACTTGCTTTGTTTGTATTGTTTCTACTAGATGCTATATTGGCAGTTCTTCTTTCGTTGTTACATTTTTCAGCCAATCTGTTCCAGTTATTTCTACTGTTCCCCTTAAGTATCGGTAACTCTGCTTCTGTGTTTAATTTTATATGCGTCATATGCTTGATTGTGTCCTTCTACGTTCGTATATATTTTAGATGGACATGATCAAGTATATACGAGGGAGTATTGATATCTAGTTAGCCTGGAAAGTTTCTAGTAAAGAAAAGTGAATATGGTAGCCATGGTTACAACTATGATGTTTTATAAATAAATTTTCTAAGTTTGACATCCATAAGTTGACCAATGATCAGACTGTGCATTTTTGAAAACAGCATGTCTGAGAAAAAGATAGAATTTAAAAAATCGAGTTTCCGTCAGTTATTAAGTATTTATTTTTAAAAGGGTTATCGGACAAAGAAATTTTTGCTGATAGAATAGAAACCTTAGGTGATCAGGGTCCTTCATACGCCACTATTAAAAAATGGGTTGCGGAATATAAAAGAAGAAGATCAGATGTGAAAGATGAGCACCGCCCTGGAAGACCAATTTCTGTGCCCACTCCGGAAAACATTGATTCTGTCCATGATATGATTTTAGAAAATCGACGTATTGGGATTAAGAATATTGCAGAAGCATTGCACATTTCCTATGAACATGTGGGTCACATCATTCATCATGACTTGGGTATGAGAAAGGTTTCGGCCAAATGGATTCCAGAATGCTTTAACGTTGATCAGAAGCGCGTTCGATTGACAACGTCAAAGGAAATCTGCCGCCGTTTTGCAGAAGATTCCTCAAACTTTTTGGATCGGCTTGTTACTATGGACGAAACGTGGATCCATCACTATGACCCAGAGACTAAAGAGCAATCCAAACAGTGGAAGCATGTTGGTTCTCCACGACTCAAAACATTTCGTGTTCTAAAATCGAGTGGCAAGATTCTTGCTTCAGTTTTCTGGGCAAAGATGGGATAATTCTGATAGATTATTTGGAACGGGGTAGAACTATCACGGGAGCATATTATACCGAGTTGCTAATTAAATTACGTAAGAAAATGGCGAAAAAACGCAGCGAAAACTTGCCAGAGGTGTGCTCTTTTAGCAAGGCAACGCTCCTGCACACAAGTCGTTGATTGCACTGCAAAAAATTGATGAAATTCTCCGTATATAGCACCTTCAGACTATTATTTGTTCCCAAAACTCAAAAAACATTTGAAAAGTAATTTTCGACAAATGACGAAGCAATATGTGCCGTTGAGGAGTGGTTTGCAGACCAAAACAAAGATTTTTTTTAAATGGCTTAGAATTACTTTATGAACGTTCTGATAAATGTATAAGTCTTAAAGGAGATTATGTTGAATAAAAAAAATAATGTTTTGGAATATTGTGGCATTTTATATGGTAGGCTAAGTACTTATCAATACCCCCACGTATGGTTCTATAGATCTTCTTCTTCTTTCTTCTCTTTTCGTGTTGGTTATATTAATTTTTCTGGGATCCCGTCGTACTGCATAACCAAAATTAACTAACCTGTTTTCTTCGTATTGTCTCTATTAAAGACTGCATTTGTAGTGCAGCTTTTGTTATTACATTTGCTATTTTCTGCTAGTTTTCTTAATATCTGCTGCTGTAATTCTGCTTGTGTTTATCTTGGGGTTTTACTCCATATATCAGAGCAGCTGTTAAAAGTTGTTTGTAAGCGAACAACTTGTTGGCTGTACTAAGTTCTCTTTTGTTGATTAATTTTGTATTAATTTAATAATATGCGTGCATAAGTAAAATTGTAGGAAAAATAGGGAAAATCGAATATTATATAATTTTCTTTATTCAAAATGATGGTTTTGCAGATTAAGTGGTATGAACGTGTGTAAAAGTCCTTTAAAAAGCGTTACATTTTCGTTCTCTTGCTACACAATTAACTCAACAGTGTGAACTACAATGAGAGAAATAAAACGTAATGTGTTTGCAAACAGTAGACGACATGCAAATATAATATATCACGGCTATAGAAAGAAGGATTAAATATGTCGGCTACCAAAAAAAAGCTGAAAATAGGAACACCGAAGGTAAACAACAATAAACAGCGGAAGGTATGCATGAAGGATATAAAGATACTCCGGATACATAAATTAAAAGAGACTTAAAAATGTGGATCAGGAAGCCGATCAAAGACAGTGGAACGGAAAATACATGCATATACGAATATATAGGACTATAAGGAGATTTTAAGAGGAGAAAGAGAAAAGAATAACTTGATGTGGGAGTACAGTTATGTGAATGTAAAAACCAAATAATAGACTGCCAATTTTTTTAGGTATAGTCATGGATATTTTAACAACAATTTCTTACAACTTAAAGATGCTAGCAAGAGCTGTTAGAAGAGGAAGGGGAAAGTTTAACAATAGTAATATGGTAAAATTACATGGAAGAACGTTTTCGTACACATTGGACGAAATCTGAAAGCGAATATTATATTGGGAAAACTATAGATCTGTAAACCCCCAGGAAGCCGGTCTCAGTGGTCTAGTAGTTAGCACACTTGCCTTTAGATCCAAGGGACGAGGGTTCGAGTCCAGCCGAGGGAGTGAGACTTTTCTGTCGGGGAAAAAATCTAAAAGTAGACCTTCAAAATCACTACTAGTGTTGGAACTACCTTTGATAGGCATAATTTATAATTGAGGTATACAATAAGTCAAAGAACTTCGGTGCATAGAGATGCTTGGAAATCCGCGACCTAGATCTTGCTCAATCAAAAGAAAAAGGCAACAACAAACAAGTCCTCAGGAACCCCGGGAAAAATCTAGAACAAGTGAAGTCTTACCGCTCGATAAGCCCGTTACCCATTATATCAAAAATATTTGTAGAGCTATTACTAAGCCCTTCAAAATGTGAAATTCTGTACAACCTGTACCAATTTGGGTTCAGAGAAAAATATTCAACGATGGAACAAGTTCATAGAAATGTACGTAAAATTAACTAAGACCTTGAAAATGCGAAATACTGTACAGCCCTTTTTGCCCGATGTGATACTGGCCTTTGATAAGGTCTGGCACACTGGTTTATTGTTCAAGCGTAAACAAAACTTGCCCCGCAACATACTTCGTATCCTAAAATCTTATATAAGTTAAAGGCAGTTTGTTGTTAGACATCAGGATGAGTACACAGATATACAGACAATCACTTCGGGCGTTACACAAGGAATCGTGCTGAGACCTGTACTTTACGTGTTATTAATTTCGGACTTTCCTATATCAGACGACACAATGACTACAATCTTCGCAGATATAACAATTATGGCATCCCACCGCAACCCAGGAGTAACATCTAGATTAAGTACTACAGTATCACTTCAATACAGTCCAAGACTGGCTTCAAAGATGGGGGATGCAGGTTAATGGACAAAAATCTACCCAGTTAATATATACTATGGGAACAGAAACATGCCCACACATTACGTTAAATATCAGGCTGCTAGAAGTAGCAACCCAAATAAAAATAGCAAGGGCAGCTTCTTTAAAATACGAAATTTTTCTTGCCAACTGCAACATATATTTTTCAAATCGTTCAACATGCTACTGGTTCGTAAATATATACATATATATATATATATATATATATATAAACTATTTAGTGTTGAGATTAGAAATATTATAACCTTAAGTTATAAATAGCCTAGAAACATTTGAACTATGGATATTTCGATTCATGCTGAACACATCATCAGCGTCGAAGAGTTTGGGAAGCATACAAGGAAATAAGCAATTATTAACAAATATTAGAATATGCAAGACCGCATACCTCCCTAAAGTTTACTTTAAGAAAATACCGTTATCTCCAAATTTATAGTGCATAGAACAGAAACTATTGAGTTGACCAAGAGAAGACGCCGTTGCTGGAATAAAAACGTTAGGGCGGGATAATAATGGGCTCCAACTCCCCAATGAATGTCGCGAAAGTCTAAGGAGTCCGCTACAACTCTAGGCAATATTCTTTGATAAGATAGACATTCAAGAGAAAAGATATATAACCTAACTTTCTGCAGAAGGCACGTAAATCAGTTCGACCCGGTTGTTACAGGAACATGGTTGACAATCTGAAACCATGTTTTATTCGACCATATGTATCATTTTCGATGGTTAGGTTAATCTTCTCTCTAGTATTCGTACGAAGCAGACTCGGGGAACTTACATTAAAAGAAAGAAAAAGAAACCATTGCATGCGTTATTAATAAGGGCAATATCTCACAGCAGCGTCTCAGTAGCTATCCTCGGCATCGCCGGCACACGCGAAATGTGAATAGTGGGAAGAGATTGCACTTCTATACGTACGTTGGAAAAATAAGTTAAATAAAAAGAATATGTTGTAGGTACATTAATACGAATATTGCTTAATGTTTCTTTTCCCGGAATATTTAGTGCATTTCTTACAAAAATATCTACAACTTCTTTCCAACGTATTTGTTTGAAATCGTGTTAGATTGGTGATTCTACGAAGAAATTATCCCTAACCGATAGAACCGATACACAGGAAAGTAAAATACCGGCAATTTGAGAATCAATTTCCTAGTCCAACCCTATACCACTAGGAAAAATTGCTGCCGTCTTCCAAGCGGAGGTAGTGGGAATAATGCATGGAGCAAATGCAATTCTTGAACGACAGATCTACAGGTCTACAGTGACAGCAGAGCCGCTTTACTAGCCCTGGGTAGTTTCAAAATTACTTCAGGAATGGTAGTGCAGTGCTGTGAAGCTCTCGACGACATCTCAAAAGATAATGTCATTTCCCTTATATGGGTGAAAGGACATAATGGAAACTACGGCAATGAGGAGGCTGATGAGATATTTGGGGACCAGAACCCGTTATTCCCATATCCCTGAGGATATTAGATTTATGCTATAGCAAGAAATCCTTAAAAACATGAAGATGGGTAAACACTGAAAGTTGTCGTCATGCAACTGCTGCTATTACTACACCCTCGCCATATATTATCTGGATACTGCAGCCTAAATCAACACATGCACAGGATGGGACTGGCGGACAGCCCAACTGTCGAAGATGCAACAAGGATAACGAGACAGCAGAACACTTCCTGTGTCACTGCCCAGCTCTCGCAATAATCAGAGGATCCATGTTGGGAGACTTTTGGCCTGATATGGTCGAAATCAGCAACACCCCAGTTGCGGATGTCCTCAAGTACATCTAAAGGATTGGATGGCTTGGGTGATGCCCAAATTGGGGAGCTGCTGGGGAGGCAGCACAATGGGCCCATGTATGCGACCTAAGTGCATGTGAGGTAACTCACCCTCCCAAAAATCTACAATGAACAATGAACCTAGTCCAACCCTATCTCGATATCCCATATAATTATATAAACATTGATTTGCACGTTGTATATGTAATTCTTGACTGAAATAATATTCTTTGATAATAGTAAGAAAACACAATAACCACTATATAAGTTTTCACAGATTTCCCGGGAGAACAAGAACATTTCATCCTATACGAAATCTTCTTGCTTCTTGCTTGGGCACCCTGTATGCACTGTGCGCAAATTGAAGTGATGCTCTTTATATATAATATCCATTTTAAAATACATACATTATGGCTTGCAAATTGTAGGTGTTCTAGATTCAATATAATTAAAATTGTGCTGCAAAATGCTGCCAAAAATGGTATCCATTGTTTAAAATAATTTTCCTAGCCACCATACTTTTATATTATGTACTACGCTAATTAGGGGTTGTGAATTGTTTAATTTGAATTTTAATATTTAACCTAGTAATATTGTTTAATTATTTCATACCGATACAATAAGCAATCAGTGTCGGCGTCAGTAACAGGAATTATAATAAACTTTTGTTTAATTTTAGAGTATTGGATTTACAGCATCTATGTTGATAGTTCTTTATCAGGGCAGAAAATCGCATACGAGGACAGTCTGTTTTTCAAGTATTGGATATAATAAAACAGTTTGAGTTTGTAACTCTTATTTGAATAAACAATATAACCTATTTCTTATATATCTATTATTTTAGTATGATAAAGATAAAACTTTAATTTTTAGAGATCATTTTGGATTTTCGACATCACTACATGCAGTACATGGTAATATCATGTACTGGGAAGCCATCATCATTGCTTATATCAATCTATTTCGGATGTAAGTGTCACCTAGTGAATGCCATTCTTGTCTATATTGCGCCTTTTGTATCCAGTTATAGTTGGCCACCCTCTTAATGTCGTCGGTCCATCTCATGGGAGGTCTTCCTCGAGATCTTTTTCTATACCTAGCCGTCCACTGCATTACAATCTTCGTCTATCTATCTTCCAACATCGCCACGTGACCCGCCCATCTACATTTTTGTTTTAATATTTTTCCACTACGTCCTCTACCTTTGTTATTGATCCTAATCACTCATTTGTTTTGTGTTCACTTAACGATATTCTCATCATTGACCTTCTAATAGCGCTCTGCGCTTTACTGAATTTTGTTTTATTCTTTTTTGTCAATGTCCAAGTCGCTGCACCGTAAATAAAGGCAGGCAGGATATTCTGGTAAAATAATTTTGTTTTTAATTGTTGGTCCGCTTGTTTCTGAAAACTTCTTTCCAGCTACCAAATGCTCCCCAACTTAATTTGATTCTTCGGTTTATTTCTCTTTATTTGGTTTTGTTACGCTAATTCTCTGACCTAAATATATGTAACTGTCAACCTCTTCTATAATTCTATAATTCTATAATTCTATAATTCTGTAATCTTATTATTACAGTCAATATTTTAGTTGCTTGTAATTTTTGTTTTCCGTGTAGTTTTTCAATTCCATCTTTCCTGGTATTTTCTGGAAATCTGTCATTATTTCCTGTAAATCTATGATATTATCTTCTATTAAGAAGACTAATAGAACTACGTCTACACATTTTAAGTGGCTCAACATGTTGCCATCTACATTCACTCCCCTATTTTCCCATTTAAAACATTTAAATACATCTTCTAGACATAGCGTGAATAATTTAGGCGAGATAGTATCTCCCTGTCTTACTCCTTTCTTCATTTTCATTTTGTTTGTATCAGCGTGCGGGTAAACTATTAGTGTTGCATTTTGATATATATTCTGATTCAAATTTATGTATCTATGACCTATGCGAGTATTTCGTAGGGAATTTAAAATGGGGTGTAGTTCGAGAGAATCAAATGCCTATTCGAAATCCATGAAGGCCAAATATGCTTATACTTTTGGTCTTCTCTATAAAGGTCACCTCACTGATGTCTACTATATCTAAGGTCTATTAATATTTTGTATGCTCTTAGTGATTGTACTTTATACGTGCATACCCATAAATAGCAGCATGGCCGAATCCAGGAATTCTTCACACCATCTGTCTTTTTATTTTTCTTCGCGCTGCCTCCTGGAGCTGAGGGCCCTTTTCCTTTCGTTCTATGCATGTCATTTCTTTTCATTTCACTCCAAGTTTGTAGCCGAATGCACTACGTGGGCTATACGGTTTGGTGCATACATTTTATAAATTCTGCCAGGTTTCTGTACAGCCGCTCCAATGGGGACAGACTCTGTTCGCAGCTGCCCATTCTGGGTACAGTGTAACGTTTGTTTAGTTTTGTCTTATTTTAACTGCCGCTCTTAAATCGATTACTGTTTTAGTATTCCCAAAGGATAATTTATGGAAGGTCACTTTAGCGAAACTTCCGAAAGGGAACGCTTGAGAAGCATGTTTAGTCTTTAGCGACGCTCGAGAACAGTTCTTAGAATCCTATGCCTGCAGAATGGCCCGGAAGTTCATCGTGCAGGATTTTGTTCTAGAAGGATTACGATTGGTGAGAGTTTTGCAGCAGTGGGAAAGTCAGGCAGCCCAAGCTTTTGAAGGTGAACGCACGCGGTTTCGAGTCGGAGTTGTTGGCAGCGCCTCTGCTAAATTAAGATACCGAATCGCTTTTTTTTCTTACCTGCGGCAGAATAATTTTCGACTTGTGTCGGATTAAAAATATTAGCAGAGTGTCAGTTTTTTAAGACAATTCAGTGAAATTGTTCTCTCGACTTATATCGCATTAAAGCCTTCAACCGCGTGACTCCTCCACTGAGCCATTACAAATGATAATCCCGTACAGCGGCGGAGATTTTGTTCCTGAAGTTCCCGTTTTTTTTTCGATAAAGTCTTGGCCTGCAAAGTTATCACCATCGTGATCCAGCCTTTGGAGGCGTGCCTACGATTTTTGTCTGTTTCTTCAGGACCTACACCCCCAATACCCCAAATTGTGCCTCTATCTCTACCGAAGAAAAATAAGTAACACTTGTTAATGTACTATACAGTGATTATTTTTCCCTGTTTACCAGTGCTTCGTTGGTAACTGAGAAATGGAACAGTTTAGAACAGCGTTTCATTACTCGTTAAAGTTAAAGTTTAATTAATTCTGTAAACTCGAACGTCGTTGGCTGCGTAAATCTGGTTATTAAAGTAAATATAGCAAGCCAGGAGCGGCGAGCTTTGTGGTTTGGACGTCCCAACAATCCTTTGTTTAACCCATAGTTTTTTTCTTGCTTGTTTTGCATTTATTGTACTATGTGTGTTACCACTTTCAAGCAATAGACTTATATTTGTCTTAACATTCACCATATATTTTATTTGGGTGTATTTTATTGTGTGCATGAACTTTGTAGGCAATATATACAGGAAGAGGTACAATAAAGGTGAGTTCGATTCCTGTAAGCTGTTGGCTTCTCAGCCTTCCACGAGAACCTACAATCAGCTGGTGGCGCCCACTAATTTTGACTTACTCTGTACACAACTGCGTTACATTTCCTTCCCTTAAGCGTTTCTTGTGAACCACCCCTACTCCTCTGAGCTAAGCCGAAGCCACTTTCATCTTTCCTGTTGCGGGTCGACGAAAAAGCTCGTTTGGCTCGTAACAACATACGCCACTTTGCTTGGTGGCCCGCGGGTGGTGTATTATGTCCCTGCTACCCTCCATATATGGAGGGCATTCCCCTATCGGCCACCTGAGAACGCGGCCTCTAGGGGTTACAGGATTCCCAGAGGGTACTGTGAAGTTTTACATGGTAATATCGGTCACATTTTACATGTATTTGGTTAGTGGCTGATCCTTTGAAGGAAGTATAAAGTTGTACATAAAAATGTACACATTTGATCGACTGCATGAGTGTCTATTTCCGAATGACATTTATTTTAGATTCTAGCCGTAAACAATATAGAACGACGTCTTCCTCATGGACTTCTTTTTTTGAACATCTGGTTTCTTCATTTTAGCTAAAGTAGTTGTAATCGCCTATAATTTATGTATATTCAGGTACCATACCAAATGAGTCCTCGTATAAAACTGTTTATAGAAAGCGAAATAAAGAAGGTAATAGATACTCATTTAAACCCCAAAACCCCTTACCGCAGGACGCATTATACAGGAACTCCCAAGAGAAGTACTGGCTCTAATTACCTACATATTTAACGCAGTCCTTAGAAATGGTTACTTCCCCGCCCAGTAGATAGTATCGTAAGTAAGTTTAGTGCACAAACCCGGTAAACCAGTAAATGATGTAGCGTCCTACAACCTTTTACCAATATTGTCAAAGCTATTAGAAAAGCTCGTTGCAAAATTATTCATGGAAGCAATAGCCGAAAATTATAAAATACCCGACCTTCAGTTTGGTTTCAGATCACAGCACGGTACAAAACAGGTCCAGTATCATAAACCATACTTTCGAAGAAAAATGTTACCGTTCTACTGTTCGTCTGCCAGTATAGTCTTCACTCAGGCCTTTTATAAAGTCTGGCATGAAGGTTTACTATACAAACTCAAAAAAACCCTCCCTTATATGCTTTATGTAGTGATGAAATCCTATTGACGGAAAGATACTTCCAAGCCAAGCACGATCATGTAAGGACTTCCTTGTACCCCATACCAGCGGGGGTGCCTCAATGCCAATTCTTTATCTACTACATACAACTGACTTACCTACCACCGAACTAATAAATACTGCAACTTCTGCCGACGACACCGTTATTGTTGCTTCATCGGGAACTAGTAGAGGTGACGACTATTATAAAAAAATCTAAAAATAATTGAGAAATTGATAGACAAGTGGCGTCCATGAAATCCAACTATGGGTACAGCTGCAAGTTCAAACATGGATATCCTGAAAAGATTACAGTCGAAGGTACTTCGCATAATCACAGATGCCCCATTTGCCATATGCAACACAGATTCCATGACGATCTCAACATGCTTCATGTGAAAGAAGATATTCGCTGGACACTTACTTGCATGTCAAATTTATGTCAACGGTTTTGCTTATTGTTTTTTTTATGTAAAGACAGATAGTAAATGGGTTGCATAGAGGAGCACTGCGGACGCTGGTCAGACGGTATTTCTAGTCCAGCAGAATCCGCTCTGGTCAGTACTCGAATGGATGGAGCAATATAGTGGCAAATGCAACCGGTCTTGCTTCGGAGGGTACGTAAAACCGTCGATCCCGGTTGTCATACGAATATCTTTGACAATCGTAAACCATGTAGTGGAACTTCTCTTCTCTGTTCGACGGGTTAGGTTAGCCTCCTGCCCGGCATACGTGCAAAGAGGGCTCATAGAACCTACTCCATTGTAGGTAGTTAATATGACATTGATCTATACACAGAAGAAGAAGAGAAGAAAAGTGTTAGACGAGATTCTGTTCTGTTAATCTTGTTGTTTAACATATACTCTGAAGAAATGTTTAGAGGAGATAATAAAGAAGGGCGGGCGGGGGGAGACTTTTCAATGCGAGAGTTGTAAACGATTCTGCATTGATTGTCAATAGTGTTGGAGTGCTACAATACTTAATAGATGTAATGATCAGAGAAGGAGATGCACAGATAAATGATAAGCAAATTGAAAAATCAACAAACTTTAAACAGCTTGAATGGTCACTGACGGAAGATTCAAGCTTAGAGGTAGAAACGCAAACCAAATTAGCAAGGGCAGCTTCCCTAAAAATGAAAAACTTCCTTGCCAACTGAAACCTACACCTTGCAACTTGCTGACGATTCGTACGGTGCTACATATATTTGATACTATTATGTGGTGTTAAGCTAAGGACATTGGGAAATAGGCTTTAAACATATGAACTTTGGATATTCCTAAGGATGCTGCACACAAGACCAACAACGAAGAATTTCAGCAGCAACCAAACAGACAAATAATTATTCAGAAATATTAAAATATGAAAAGACTGCATACTTTACTAAGTTTACCCTAAGGAAAAATATCGTTTTCTACAGTGTATAATGCAAGGAACAGAAGGAAAAGAGAACCAAACAAATACGCCATTGCTGCCTTATAAACGTTGGGAGCTGGATAGTAATAGGCATCTAGTGCCCGATTAAAGCAGAGAAAGAGAAAATTGACAAAAAAGTCAAGCAAGGGAAAAGATATGTAACTAGCCCTCAGCAGAAGTATATTTAGCCAAACCATGTTCCATTGGAAAATATGTGCCTATTTAGATAGTTAGGTTAATCTCTTGCTCAGTATACGTGTGAAGCAGACCCGTGAAACTTACTTACAATAAGAGGTAGAAGAAGAAAATCCCGCACGCCTTATGCATAAATAATAATAAATTTTTCAGTCAGTAAATTTACTATTAAAGATACTATCGGAATGTAAAACAGGATAAAAACTGAATAATTTGATACCATTACGCGTGTTCCGAATGCTCTAAATATGTGAAAAATAAGATTACCGACGATTTAAGATTCGACATCTTAGTTTAACGCTACCTCAATAGTCCATATAATCTTATAGACAGTGAATTTGCACGTTGTGTTGTTATATAATACCGTGAGTTCAAAAAGTAATTACATAAGGGTTGGCCATGGAAAATAAAAGTAATGTCTAATGCAAGCTTTAAAATTCATTAACTGTTGTTGTTGTCATAAGTTTATATCGAAAATTCAATTAAGTTACAATTATAATGGTTTTTACAATAGAACGGCGAATGGATTTACAGTGCGGTGCCATGTTTAGAGGAATTTCGGCAACAGTTTCCAGATATTGCTGTCCTTGAAGGAGATTTTTACAGCGCACTTAGAAGATATGTTGATGTATTCCGAGATACAGGGAGCATTACTCATAGAGATAGAGCTGGAAGGCCAAGAGTTCGTACCCAAAATACAGTTGATGATGTTCGGCAAGGTTTGAACGAGCAACCCACTACATCACTACGTACACTTTCGCAAGAGACTGGTTTATCATTAGGAACTTATCATACTATTACCAAAAAAGATATAATGCTGTTCCCATACAAAATTTTTGCTTTACATGAGTTGCTGTCAGCAAATCACAATAGGAGAATTTTGTATTCAGCTCTGAATACCGTTGGCATTCCAGGCAGCTACGTTTATATCTTTGGTGTCCATTATTTTGTCTTTGAATCAGTAGCTCTCTTACTATTTCGTTCAAGTTTTGTTAATCTCTCGAGATCGTTTTTAGCATTTTTTTCTTGCTGCTCGAACTTTTTTTCCTGTTGTTCATGTTTTAACATTAAGCTTTGTAATAGTTGGTTTGTCGAAACTTCTGTTTTCTGTGAACTTTCATTCTTTTTGTCTTTGATAGTGCTGAGAATGCTTTTGGGACCCATCTGCACGGTGGTCTACTTTGATTGGCTTTAGTTGCTTCTTATCTCTTGCACCCTTCTGGCTATTTCGCATCCTCTGTAGCTGGTTAAGTGGGCTTCGTCACAGTTGGCACATTTTGGTCTGCTATTTTCATTCAGTTTGCATTCTTTTGTATAGTGGTTTCCGACACATTTCACGCATCTTGATTCTCTGTTGCAGAATCTTTGAGTGTGTCCATAACCTTGGCATTTATTGCATTGGGAGACTAGTTTCAACCTTCATGCCTAGTATTTTTCTTGTTCATTTTATTGTTTTCTGCATATTTTTATTGTAACTTGGCTTTCTTTTTGTTTGTTTTGAATAAATTATAAGAAATAAATATTTTAAATGTATCTACTGCAAAACTGCATCGTATTTATTAGTAAATAGTTTTATTATAGTTTCTGAGTACATCCAGTGTAACTACTTTGATCTTTATTTATTTAAACAATGTAAAGTGTACTAAGATACCTGTGGAAGACAAACTGCATTAATGTGTGTAGCCGACCTACCTGTAACAAGATAAAGTAATCATCCTGTATATAAAATAATAACAAATTATTTCAATTATACAATTCAGAAGGTCTTTCAGAAACAAATTGGTAATGCTAAGCAACGGGTATATTCGGAAAGTATTCAAAGTTATAGATGTACGACCAGCAACATGTAACGAACAAACTAGCAAAGCTGCCAAAATAGTAATAGACGTACAACCTCTATTTTGTTACTTATCGCAAGAAATAGAGACATGCGTGGCACGTTGCGTAGTACAGCAACAGTTGTAATTAAATAAATTCGACTCTGTTATACCGTTTCGTTACTAGACACGTAACAATATCAATTGATTTTAACGATGTTGAAGTAAACACGATTTTGAGGTTACATTAAAACGTTTAGAGAAAAATTACACCTCCGCCTCTTTAACTTTTTTTTTGAACACCCAATATCTTCATTTTAGTTAATGCAGTTTTAATCGCTTATAATTTATTATTTTCCGTAAATCCGCAATTACTATAAATATTCATGTGTTAGAAGGTTAGATATTTTGTAAAATAATCGGTTTGTGAATACAGGAATCTAAATCAGAGAAGTTATGATTACACGATATCGTTATATGGGTTGGTGTAATACTTAATTAGAAAATATTAATATCTTCTTTTATAGATTCATTGAATTTAAAGTAATTTTCTCGTATCAGAATTCAAAATTCAGTTTTACATGAACAATTTATACGTTTGATGAAAAAGTATATTATGTATAAAAGTCTGCACCACTATTACAGTCTACTGATTGTTAATCATCGATTATTATCAGTACAAATTATATTATCCTGGCTAATGTACCATCGCAAGAGTTATTAATCATATTTATGATGTAGGAGTTACAGTAACTTTAACACCCGGGGAAAATAATGTAAAATTACAGGATTTAGAGCAACAGTTTATTTAGAAACAACCAGCAGAAGCATCGGTATCAATTTTCCATTATACGATAGAATATATATACAATCATGATTGCAATTCCTCAAGTAAGTCATTGGTTTATTTGTATGGAATATTATTAAAGCCTTTTGTCCTTGTGTTATTATTGCTATCTATATCTTCTGATTATTTGATCAGAAATAAGTTCATCTCTGATTATAGTAATAACGTCTCTGAGGGATACGCAATCGAAAGTTTTGGTCAAGTCGATAAAACATATATACGCAGGTGAATTGAATTCCACGGATTTCTCTACCATTTTATGATAAATATGGCATCCAAAGTGGATCTGTCGTGTCTAAAACCTTGTTCATCGTTGATGCTATATATTTGTAATATTCTATCAGCCAATATTTTTGTTAGTAGCTTGAACGTTGTGTGTAGGAGTGTAATGGTTCGATAATTAGCCGGTTGTTCTGTCTCCTTTGTTCAGTATTTTTCGCAAATATTGCCAAGTATTGTAAATTTCTTCATTAGAAATTTACAATACTTGGAAGAAATAGTGAAAAATATCATAGAACAAAACAAGGGGCCTAAAGTATTCAGGAAGAAGTTAACAGAGGGGAGAGCCGAAATCATAAACCTGATAGATCAAAATGGCAAACTCTTAACCAACCGAGAACAGATCTTTACACATATCGCAGAATTTTATATGGAACTCTACTCCTCAAAGACGACATAGACCACTATCACACGAGACAAAAGAGCGAAACTCACAAAGCACTACACAGAAGACATACCACCTATATGTAAGTATGAAATAAAGACAGCGTTGAAAGGGATGAAAGACAACAAAGCACCTGGCCCAGACCAACTGGTAATAGAATTAATTAAATGGGGAGGAGAAAAAAAATATATTGAATCATCTGGAACACCTATTCAACCAATGCTTAGAAACAGGAAACGTCCCCAAAGAGTGGAATAATGCTAAAGTAGTATTAATATTCAAGAAAAGAAGTAATCAAGATCTTAGAAACTACAGACCCATATCACTCCTTTCACACCTATACAAACTACTTACTGAAATTATTAATAATAGAATATCAAGTCGACTAGAGATGTTCCAACCACCAGAACAAGACATGGATACAGCACCATCGACCGCATACACACTGTTCGACAACTAATAGAAAAAACACATGAATACAAGCAGCCCCTATACTTGACCCTCATCGATTTCGAGAAAGCCTTCTACACAGTCGAAAAATGGGCACACATTAACTCCTTGAAAAGATGCAGGATTGATCACCGATATATAACACTAATAGACGCCCTTTACCAAGAAGCTACTTTAACGATCCAGACGTTTGATGAGACCAAGCCTATAGAAGTCAAACGAGGAATACGACAGGGGGACACCATCTCCCCCAGAATGTTCACCAATTGTCTGGAAGACAGCTTCAAACTGCTAAATTGGGACACCTTCGGCATTAATATAACCGGAGAGCGACTGAATAATCTGAGATTCGCAGACGACATCGTGCTTATATCTGATAATATGGAAGAATAAAGAAAATGACTAAAGATCTAAGAGAAGCCGCCGGTACTATAGGACTGAAAATGAACATCAACAAAACTAAAATAATGTCAAACAGAGAAGACACAATCCCAATTGAAATTGAAGGTGAGGAAAAAATAGAAATAGTCGAGGAATATCTATATATATCAGGGACAACGAATATCACTCTCAGGCGACTGTCAAGTGAAAGAGGTAGAAAGACGGATCCAGCTAGGGTGGGCTACATACGGGAAGCTAAGACAGGTCTTCAGATCTAGTCTCCCACAACACCTAAAGACCAGAATTTTCAATCAATGCATACTCCCGATACTCACTTATGCATCGGAGACATGGCCGCTCACCGAAACAACAAGACATAAATTGCAAGTCACCCAGAAGAAGATGGAGAGGTCTATGCTGGGAATACGCCTACAAGACATGAAACGAAATGAATGGATCAGAAACAAGACAAGCGTCGACGACGTCATTCAGAGAATTGCGAAGCTTAAGTGGCAATGGGCGGGACGCGTCATGAGATTACCGGATGAAACATGGACAAAGAAGACCACGGAGTAGAGGCCGACAATAGGGAAACGCAACCCAGGCAGGCCACGATCCAGGTGGAGAGATGATATACAAAAACATGCGGGAAAACAATGGACGCGGAAAACCCATAACCGCCAAGAATGGCATGAAGCAGGAGAGGCGTATATCCAGAAATGGAGTAATGAACGCTGAAGTTGATGATGATTGTAAATTTTAACTTTCTGTTTTTTATCAATTTTTTTGACCAGTTCAGCAGTTGTTGCTATTCATGGTAGTGTTAAATGAAGTTTGTTACAGTATACCGCACTAATGAGGACCAGTAGGCCTCCGTCACTAGTTTTTATTTTAGCACTAGCTTGTATTTGCACGTATGATTATGGAGCACCAAGTACACTAACATTTTAGTCTATTGAGAAGGGTGCTTCCGTTATTCACTATCACTGGATAAGAGATCCCTGGGTAGCTTTCTTTTTAACCTGGTATGTATTGCTC
>JABXWE010023829.1:0-17456 GCA_014611495.1 Limonius californicus | reverse complement strand
CCACCAACCCAGAAGGAAGAAACGAAGCCCAGGACTGAAGAGGCCCAACGCCTAGAACGGTCCACCTCTATAATATTAAGTTACCTTATAAAAATGAAATGTAATATCTTAAGAGATTTGAATAAACGTATTTTCAATTCAATTCAATTCTAGTGAATTCCAGGTTGAGAGTACAATACGGGCTTTTATGAACTACAGTATCACCATATGCTCCCAGAAAGGTGTTTTCAACTAAAGAAAATAAATCCTTCTTTTATATTGCACACAGCTTATCTGCTAATATCTTGCCCAAACCAGTCTTACACCCTTGTTACCTATTCAGCAGCGATTCCCAAACTGCATTTTATTTGTGTTAATATTTAACCGAAATCCGAAGCTACTGGTGTAAGTGTATGCACTTCTACTGTAAGACGTAGGTGTTGCAAAGCCCGGAAGGAGCCCCTCCTATTAGAAAAACAAAGGCTCCACTGTTTGAGATGGACAAAGGATCAACGCCATTGGGCCCCAGAACAGTGGCAGAAGGTATTATTTAGTGATGAATCTACATTTATCATTAACAGTCATACTGGAAACACATATGTTAGAAGATTTCCTGTAGAAAAATTTTCACACGACAATGTGTTCTGCCAACAATTAAACTTCCAACCTCTGTCACGACGTGGGGCTGCATGTCTCCTGAAGGTGTTGGTAGACTACATGTTGCATCTGGCATGATGAAGGCAACCAAATACATTGATATCCTACAGCGGGAGATACTGCCAAGTGGAAAAGAGATATTTCCTGACAAAACCGTTACATTTCAAGATGATAATGATCTTTGCGACACAGCAAAAATCTTGAATGTCGACCAATATAGTTAAAAGAATAAACTGGTCAGCACAATCCCCGGACCTAAATGCTGTAGAAAACGTATGGCAGAGGATTTGTAATATTATTTAAAAAAAAGCCCACAAAAGAGTGGAATTAATCCAATGACGAAGGAAAAATACAAAACCTGGTAGATTCTATGCTATAAAGGTGTGAATTAGTTATTAGCAATAAGGGATGGCTTAAAAAATACTAAAATGATGTAGAATTAATTAGTCTGTAGTGTAATAAACGGTTAGGTGTGTTTATTTTACATTATATATAATGTACAATTC
Organism: Limonius californicus; assembly: GCA_014611495.1. NCBI lineage: Eukaryota > Metazoa > Arthropoda > Insecta > Coleoptera > Elateridae > Limonius > Limonius californicus. Next base: position 16,314 of record JABXWE010023829.1, on the reverse strand, counting down.
TTCTATTTTTGAGTAAATTTTATATATCGAATTGTTTTCGCTTTTTTATGGATCAAAATTTGGGCTATTATTATTACTAGTATTGTGTTTAAGTATTATAGTTGCAATGATGAAATGCAAAATATTTGAAAAAAATGGGTTTAAACTGCAATATATCTTATATTGTGCAACGGATGCAGAACTTTTTGAGACCACTATATACCGGCCGTCCTAAAATGTACCGTCAACATTTTAAAGATGAATTCCAGAACTTATTAGAGTCGAAAAGTCTATATTAACTTCATAATTTATATGGCTAAAATTTTAGTTCAACGAATTTTATGCATTAAATCTCCTTTTAATTCATTTTTATTATTTTATTTACAAGAAATGTTCGAAATTCTTTCCATGGAGTTCTATACACAAAGCCGCGGGTTGCAAAAGAGATCGCTGCGTTCTTAATATGGTTGCTGGATTATTCCTAATAATATCGGCAGCCTGCTGTATTTTTTGGCATATTTCTACTACCGTGTGCACTTCAGTTGCATAAACAATTTCTTTTTAGTGACCTCAAAGATAAAAATCTAATAGAATCAGGTCTGGCGAACGCGGTGGCCTTACTGCGGGTCCTCCTACTCCATTCCATCCTCCCGGAAATTGTGCGTTAAGCTAAGCTCTAACACGAAGACATTGATGCGCTGGTGCTCCATCGTGTTGATACCACACTGCACGTCTAATATGTAATGGCACATCTTCCATTAATAAGGGTAAATAGTTTTCTAGAAAATATTGGTAATTCGCACCATTCAAATGGTCCAACCATACGATTATTAAGAATACCAGCTATCATATTAACACTAAATCTATGTTGAAAATACAAGCGTCTTCTTAAATGAGGATTTTCTGCAGCCTATCATGAAAATTATGATAATTATTAATAACATCTCGTGTGGAAGAGGCTTCATCGTCCATAAAATATGCGGTAGGTTTTGATTATTTGTACCCAATTACAAAATTTTAAACGAGTTTCAAAATCATGACCTAGAGCTTGAACTCTTAGATGATGATATGGATGTCAGCGAAAACTTCTTATTATTCTCCAAACGTGGTTTCTACTTAATCCAGTACGATGTTCAAATGGTACCAGACAAAAGATGCGAGATCCAACTATTAGTGATGTGTATTGGCCAGGAAATCCAAGAAGCCTGGATTGTTTGGCCGCCAGAGATGCAACTAGATCAGTATTTCAGAAATCCGTTGAAGTAAAATTTTACCCACATAAATTATGAAAGAAACAATAACTCGTTAACGCTTACGTTTAGGGCATATATTTACTCTCGTATATGGACTTTTCGACTCTAAATTAGTTCTGGAATTCATCCTAGCAATATTGCCGGTACGTTTTGGAACACACTGTATCAAAGTAGAAAAAATAGTAAAACATATTTGCTATAGATGAAACAAGAAATGACATTCTTTTTAGCTCATCACAGTCAGACACGTGGACGTTTTGTTCATATTTATCGGGAGGGTCAGGTGTTACGAACTGTGACATAATTCTTGTGTTTACAGAAATAAAAGTAGCATCCTGCAGAGATGACCTTTGACATGCGTTACCGTTAATATCGAGGTAGTTCGAAGAAGAAACATCGATTGTGTAGAGTAGAACACTGAATTTGCATGCCTAACTAGTTGTAAAGTAAGTATTTAATGCCACCACATCTAAGCCATTTCGTTTAAATTATAATGTATTGGCCTGATCATATTCTGTAAAAACGGAAATTATTCTTTGAATTTATAATAACCTTCTTTTATTGTATCAAATAAACCGTGATATTAAATAGAATAAAACTACAACAGAAAATTAATTTAATTTTTGTTAAAATGGGGAAATACCAGCTCTAAATAAATTATTTGCAATAATACAAAAAAAACTTTCAACTAGAAAATATATGCCTAGTAAATTTCTTTACAAAAGTATTCATAATAACGTATGATATAATAATTACATTATAGGTATGTTGAAATATGTTGAACTCCTGACAACACAAATTCTTATTTTAGCAATTACCACCCCTATTCTGTTTTCAGGAAAGGTTGTAGGTTAGATGACCTTGCCTTTCCCACTGTAACATCTTGGCCAATTTTTCTTTCGGCAATGGCTAGTAAACCCTTATTTTCACATCAGCGTGGCAAATAAGACACTCTATTTGTCCACTTCGCCCTACCAATTGATTTACATCGATCTAAGTTTTTGTGACTAACTTTTTGTCGTGTCAGAAACAAATTGTGGGGTAGTTTTTGTCTGAGGGCTATTGAATTAGGAAATTCCTCATTCTTTTTTCGCTGAGTTATTTGTTTTCTAAGCTATTACTCGTGGAAGAATGTCGTACTCGAGGTGCAAATATTTTCATACTTAAATCATTTATTGCTCTATTAATTATCGACAAATTAAAATTGTAGCTACTGTGTGGAAGCCCGTAAATTAGCTAAGAATGCTCATAAAACAGAAGCAGAAAACCCAGATGATACTCAATAATTAATACCGATTTTCCCGGTTAATTGTAAAATTAATATGTCATGTTGTATTTCACAGTGTACGGATTCCATTGTAGCAGTTTACTGCATAATGCCTACCTGTATTATGAACTATTTTAAACGTTGTGCATTTCCGTAAACTTGCTGCCTATTATGAAATAGTTTAAATTCCATTGCAGGTGGCCGTTTCTTCATGTTTATTAATGTTGTGCATATAACGTTATAATTCACATACGACAATACATACTTTACGACTGCTTAGTTGATTATAATAATTGCTGTTTTCTATCCTGTTAGTACCTGCATCGTATTAAGTTAACACTTTATTAGATAATAATCGATAGACATCACGTTAACTAATAATTAGGTAATTGCAATATCGCTGTTTTCAATTTGTAGAAACACCTCTACTGTTGTTACAATAATGAAATACTGATTGACATTGATAAATTTATATAAAATGATGTGATATACTAATATTACTTAACATTTAGTAACTAGCAAATATAGCATGTTCAAAATATATTTTATTAGTATTTTATTACATGGCATACTAGGCATTTTAACCAGCAACTCAATATTACTGCTAAACTCTGCAACGGATATTAGATATTATAGAGTGAAATATGTTCAGAGCTACCTATAAAATGGTAATTCCTGATGGATACATTTTTTGAATAATATGCACCTCAAATTACCCAGTTCTTCCATATACATCATTACGGCATTCTTGAGCTGTTATACTAATGGAGGTGATATAGGTGACTAGGGGTTGCTATAATGGGATATGGGTAAGTTCGAATTAATTGTATTTAAGAATATACGACCCTGCATATGGTTTATACAAGCTGTTGTAATTCAAATTACATTAAACACCCTTATAACTTGTTGTGCAATTCTATAATTGGGATTATGCTTGCAATATGCTTAATTAAATATTTATGAGTACATCTGCTAAACTGACCTACTGCGCACAGACATTTGTCTCAAACATTATTATTTCCCATACACAAGCAAGTTGTTCATTTAAGCCCGTATATAATTTACTCTGCAAACACCCCAATGAAATGTAAAATTGCCTTAAGAATAATTGAAGGAAAAACGCACAGGAAGTTTGCTATTTCACAGATTTTGTCTAATATTATTTACACCCTGCTTTGGAGAGCACGTAAAGCCCTCGATCTCGGTGGTCATACAAACCTTTTTGACTATTGTAAACCGTGTAGTGGAACTTCTCTTCTCCATTCGACGGGCTAGTTAGCCTCCTGATCGCACAACCTACTGATTGTCGGCAATTAACAGGTCACTGGCCTGTATACAGAAAAATAATCGTTTACGCTCTAGCTTACTCTAAAATGTCAATTGCCTAACGTATAACTTTACAAATTCGAGGGAAGGTTTCTAAAATACATAATTTTAAGGCAATCCTTTCCCCAAGAAATCTTGGAATTCAATAAAGAGCATTATCGAGCTGTGATTTTTGCCAATTTCACGCGTGGCTTAAGACGTAAAAAATGTTATGAGGAAATCAATCGAATGTTTGGTGACAAGTCGTGTTCTTAGCTACCGTAAAGTGGTAGTACAATGAATTTCAACGTGGTTGACTTTTCTTAAATGGCAACTTTCCAGCTCCTAAGCCAAAAACGGCAGTTACCGAGAAGAATATTGGTCTTGTACTTAACATAATTGAAGAGGGCCGGCATGTTACTGTCAGGAGTATTCAAGCAACTTTAAAGATTGGTGTAAAAGCAATTGGCACCATTTTACACAAACATTTAATGGTACGTAAGCTTTGGATTCCCCACAATTTGACTCCAGTCCAAAAAGAAAACCGTGTGGCATGGTGCAGATCTACACTGGATCGCTTTGACAATGGATCATCTCATTTGGTGCATACCATTACAGGTGATGAAGCGTGGGTATACTGCTGTGTTCCCGAAAGAAAGCAACAGTCTGTAGTGGGTTTTTCGAACGAATCGGCTCCAACAAAATTTGTTAGTGAAAATAGCCGAAACAAAAAGATGGTCGCCGCATTTTTTGGAATTACTGGACATGTTTCCAATGTAGCACTGGAGGGTCGTCGTACTGTTAATGCTGAATGGTACACTACAGTTTTTTTTACCTCAAGTTCTCCAAAATGTTCGCGGGAAATGTCCAAGAGGAAGGATTTATCTTGCATCAAAGTAACGCTCGGACGTACACTACTGCTCGAACTACTGAGTATTTGAATGCCCAAAGACTTGAAATATTGGGTAATTCGCCGTATAGTCCAGAGCTATCACCTAATGATTTCTTTTATTTCCGCGTGTAAAGAATAAGTTCCGGGGTTTACGTTTTACATCGACCGAAGAAGCGGTTGACGCATTTAAAAATGAAATGAATAACCAAACGCGGGAAGATTGGAGAAAATGTTTTGAAGATTGGTTTTCGCCGATGTAAAAATGCATTTACTGTGGAGGGGAATATTTTGAAAAGTTATAAATAATTTTCCTTTGTCAATATATTGTGCTTTACTTTAATAGGCTGAGCAGAAAGAGAACAGCCCTCGTATGTACTATTAAACAAAGTCCATTGTTTTTTTATAACCTGTGTTACTACAGCAATCACTACAATTCTTAGTAATAGACAATCTAGAAGTGTTTATAATGTAAATAGATTAAACAAGATTAATAAATCATCTAAATCGGTAGCTTACCCAAAACAAGACAATAAATATTTATTTATATTAACACTTTAGAGGGGTTTGTAACGATTTCCGCGCGTAACAGAAGACAACCCGTTTTACGTTTATAGGAATTTTAATATTTCGAAGTTCGTTCAGGTCAAGACGACGCTGCACAGTTTTGAGTTTAAAATTTTAGGGGAAGAAGATTCTAAAAGACAGTTTTCCGTAATTAAGTCAGTGAGTTAAACATTGTCAACCTTATCGGACGTTTACTGTGAATAGTGAATTATTTGTTGAAATCGTTTGTCGATTGGGAATTAGTTTTCCGCTTTGAGAGGCACTTCACAAAGGAGCTTTTCCCATAGTTGAAAGGAAACAAATTTCCAGGAATTTATTTTCCAATATAAAATTTACTCCGGTAAAGAAGATTTGGTTTGGCCATCAACTGGTGAGTTGGTTATAACCAGAAATTGTTGTCTTATCGTAATTTCCAGAATCTTAATTCTAATCTCAGATAAATCTAATTAGGCAAAATTCGTACAGCGGGACTTCCAGAAATTAAGACGACGCAGTAGAAAAACTCTACATTTATACGTATTGTTCAAGTTGATACGCTGTCCTCGCCGAGTAACCTTGTGAGGGTTTTTTTCCCGAACCGAGTGGACACCTGGGTCTATCGATACAGAGTCTGGTGTACGGTCGAGCTGATTGCCGCTACGTATTGATCAAGGGAAGTGCATTTTCAAAACCTGTATAACTTTGTCTTGTTGTTTACGATTTCGTTATGTTTATTTAAGAATTAATTTACTAATTGAGTGGGGTCAACGAATTGTGTCATTGGGATTTAATTGGGGTTATGTGTACATATGAACTACTATTGTAATATTCCATATTCCAATTTTACGTAAGATATACAGGGTACTCCAATAGTGGGTTGATATTGCGTTTGTAAGAGTTCATGCTTTGACGATAGTTTTTGATCGCTGATCACGCATGTATTCACGACGCGAAGGCCTTCGAAGTTACGGAATGCGCTAAAAATTTCTAGCATATGGTTGCGTAGCGCAATAAAGGCCCTAAAAATTGTTTGAGTTTTGCAAAGTTAATTTTCGTTATATTCCGGTAGAGTAACGTAAAATTGGGGTCTTCTACTTTTATTTTAAATCATTGTACTTGCATAGAAATTTTGGAAGTGTGAATGGGTTTTGTTGGTTTATTAAGTAAACGGAGATTTAGTTGCAACTTGTCTTTTATTTTACGACGAAGTATTTGGATTTAAGGATTATATCTTCTTCTTCTTCTTCTTAATATAGGTCGTTGACCTGTAATTTCTAGTTTTATTCTTGGGAAATCGAAGCCCAACTATCCCGCCATCTCTTCAATGGTCTTCCCGGTTCTCTTTTTCCGTCTGGCCTTTTGTCTCGTGCAATCTTCGCTATTCTGTTGTCGTCCATTCTCGATACATGTTCATTCCATCTTCTCCTTCTTTGTCGCGTCCATCTTACTATATCCTCCATTTTACATGTTCTTCTGATTGTTTCGTTGCTAATTCTGTCTCTAAGTGTCTTTCCTGCAATAGCCCTTAATGTTTTCGTTTCAGCTGTTCTTAAAATTTTCTTGCTTTTGGTAGTATCTGCACGTGTTTCTGCCACATATGTCATGACAGGTCTAATGCATGATTTGTATATGCGGGTCTTGCTCTCTATATTCAAATATTTGTTATGCCATATTGTGTCTTTCAGGCACCCAGCTATGTTAGCGGCCTTGTTGATTTGAGTTCTTACTTCACCACATAGGTTTCCATAGCTTGAGATGTTAATGCCTAGGTAGTTAAAGCTATTTACCTGTTGAATTATCTTATTATCTGCTACCAGTTTGCATCTTAGGGGTTCTTTTGAAATAGTGAGGCACTTTGTTTTTTCAAGAGATATATTCATGTTAAAATCCTTGGCAGCCAAAGTGAATTCCTGTAATAGACGTTGTAGGTTGTTCTCGTTGTCTGATATTAAGACAGCGTCGTCTGCATAGCACACTATCTTGATTTCTCTATTTCCCAATCTATAGCCCATTCCTTCTTTTGATCGAGTTCTGTCTATTATTTTATCCATGATTGTGTTAAATAATATAGGACTTAAGCTGTCCCCTTGCCTTATGCCTGTTGTTGTTTTTATATCTTTTGTTAATTCATTGTTCACCCTGATTGCTGTTTTGTTGTCTGTGTTTAGATTTTTGATTATTTGTATAATGTTCCTAGGTATTTGTTTTTCTTTTAACACATTAATTATGTCGTTCAATCTTATTCGGTCGAATGCTTTAGTTAGGTCAATGAAACACATAAAAGCTGGTTTGCAGTATTCTAATGACTTCTCCGACAATTGGCGAATTATGAATATGGCATCTGTTGTCGATCTGTTCTTGCGAAAACCTTGTTGTTCCTCATTAATTGGACTCAAGTTGTTTATAATGCCTGCGATGATAACGTATGTAACGAAAGTTTTAAGACAAATTTCATAACTAATTGGCATCACTTAGAAAGGGTTCAATCTAGTTGCTATTGCTGGGAGTTTAATCAAGTAGGTCTTGTCAACATCAATATTGACAGTTGCTGTAGAAAAACTTTTGTGTCATGGCGTACAAAATTGAAATCCGAAAAACCGTCTATAATTTAGTTGGCCAAATGCCAAAAGCGGCTATTGTAAACATGTTTCAAGGACCTAATATCTCCCGTGCAACAATTTACCGAACAATAAGGGAATGTGAGGAAGGAATACCTTGTGTGAATTTACCAAAAAGCGGAAGGCCTCGGGTGTTGACAGAGTCAGAGCTGGTAGGCTGAGGGAAAGTGCAAAAGAACAAGTTGGTATGTCCACAAGAAGATTAGCAAGGCGCTATAGAGTTTCACACATGGCTGTACATCGGGAACTTAAGAGAAGTGGAATGTCATATAGAAAACGAAAGAAATGCCCAAAATACACAGCTGCGCAGTTGCAACGAATTCCACGGTGTTGCCGAGCACTAAGGGTTCGACATTTTGCAAACAAGGTCATCGTTTTAGATGACGAAAAATATTTTACTTTATCGAACTCTGAGATAAAGGGTAATGAGGGATTCTACACCGAAGATTTCAATGCAGCTCCGGACAATGTAAAATATAAAAGAAAAGCTAAATTTGAAGATAAAATTCTAGTGTGGTGCGCCATTTCTCAGGTGCATCGCAGCCATATGTAGGACATGTCAGAGGAGAAGCCATCACTGCAGGTCTTTATATACAAAGATGTTTGCCTAAACTGTTACGATTTATAGACGAACATCACAATAATGATGACATTATGTTCTGGCCTGATCTGGCTTCTTGCCACTATGCCAGGGAAACTAAAGAATGGTTGCAGGCCAATAATATACCATTTGTATCCAAAGAAGATAATCCACCTAATGTTCCCCAAGCAAGACCCATAGAAGAATTTTGGGCCTTATTAAGCAGGAAAGCACGACAATGGATGGGAGGCCGAAAACGAAGAACAATTACGAAGGAGAATTTACCAAACGATTCGGGAAATCGATGTGGTCAGCATCCAATCACTTATGCGACACTTAAGAACAAAGTTGCGAAGGATTGAAGATCAAGGGCCGCTAGCTGCATTATAGTAAATTGTTATTGTTAAGAAATGATGTTCAGTTGTTTTTTTTAAACTTTAATTAAAATTAAAAATTTTCATAAATGGTAGTATTTTAATTTTTGTCTCAAAACTTTCGTTACATACGTTATTAGTTAGTAATTTCATGGTTGTGCAAAGCAAGGTTATTCCTCTGTAATTTTCAGGATTTTTCTTCTCGCCTTTCTTGAAAATGGGGATTGTTATACTGGATTTCCACATTAACGGTATCTCTGCTGTTGTCATTATTTTTTGGAAAAGTTTTGTTATTTCGCTTATTAGACTATCATCACCGTATTTTATTAGCTCATTAGGTATGTTGTCAGGACCTGAAGCTTTTCTATTCTTTAATTTTTAAAGGATTATATAAATAATATAAAGGTAGGTGATTATTTTTCTTGGGGTCCGACTTCTCATTTACCACCTCGGACGATGCTAGAAAATTATAAGTCGTGGCGCCTATTAATTATTTGTTTCGGACCTACTCCTTCTTCGATTGGGTTTCCGGGAATCTGGCATTTGTCAAAGTGTAATTGTCTACCTAAACAGTTGCGGAGTGATGAGGTTGTTTTTGTAATTCAACCAATTTTTGTGTATAGTAAAGATTAAAGGCGTGACAGGTTAAAACAGTGTCAGTTTATGAAAAAAGCAGTACTGGAAACAATGAATTTCAACTCAAATGCTTCAATCTTTTTGAAGATAATTGATAGTAATCAAAAAATCAATATTAAAATTTTACAGTCGGAAAGCAAACAATCTACGGTACATGAAAAAAATTTTGGGAAGTACACCGCAAAGGGATTTTTAGTTTATCTTTCTTTTTTTCTTTATCAATTCCTCTTTTACCTTACGGTGTCGATGTTGCCAGTTGTACGTTCTGTATTAATCGTGATTTTTAAGTTTCAATTTTTCTTACTTACCCAGCGTTCTTAACTGTGCAGATTAGAAAATTTCATGAGTTATATTATGTTATTATGAAATAAAAAGATATACAACATTGCTATGCAATAAATGCAGTGCAGATAAAGAATTACTTTAAATATTGCTGCTCGAATAAATAGGTTATTCAATGGACAACAAATTAAATATGAAAATCCCATTAACTGCCAATAAAGATGTAGAATCAGCAGTAGGGAACTTCACTCAAATTATTCAAGAGTCAGCTTGGACGGCAACTCCTCAAATACCGCCTACTAGGAAAAAGGAATGCTGTCCAACAACAATTAAAAAGAAAATTGCTGAAAAAAGACGGCTAAGGAGAATTTGGCAAAATATTAAATACCCATCTGATAAAATGCGCTACAATAAAGCACGCACTGATCTCAAAAGCCTAACTAAGGATCTGAAAAATAAGAGCTTTCAGGAGTACCTTGAAAATTTAACTCCTAACGAAGATACAAATTACGCATTACGGCAACAAAAAGAATAAAACGTCAAACTCAACCAATTCCTCCTATAAGAACAGAAAACAATATTTGGGCACGAACAGACATAGAGAAAGCAACAGTATTTGCTCAACATTTAGAAAAAGTCTTTAGACTTCTACTTTCGGTTATATCACCTGAGGAAGAATCTGACATAAAAACGTGTTTGGAAGTACCGTACCAAATGTCCCCATTGCCAAAGCTTTTCTCCGTTAAAGAAGTCAAAGAGGTGATTGAAAATGATTTAAACCCAAAGAAAGCCCCCGGTTTTGACTTAGTAACAGGGCATTTACTCAAAGAACTTCCTTGAAAGGGCCTAGTCATACTTACTAATTTATACAATGCAGTTTTGCGATTAGGATGCTATCCTGTGCAGTGGAAGGTGGCCCAAGTAATGTTGATCCCAAAACCAGGTAAACCGCCCAATGAAGTGGCTTCTTATAGACTGATCAGTCTGTTATCTATACTAGGCAAACTTCTTGAAAAGCTTATCGCTAGAAGACTTACGTAAATCATTGAAGATTCCAATCTAATACCAGAACACCAGTTCGGCTTTAGAAAAGAACATTCCTCAATACAGCGAGTTCATAGAATGCTCGATTATGTAAATCAAACCTTCGAAGAGAAATCCTACTGCACGGCGGCCTTCCTCGATGACACGCACGCATTTGATAAGGTATGGCATGTTGGACTCCTCTTTAAATTAAAAAGTTCACTTCCACACTCCTATTATGTTATATTGAAAGCATATTTAGAAGACCGATTTTTCCAAGTGAAGTATGGTCAACATCTCACGGAACTCCATCCTGTTAAATCTGGGGTGGCCCAGGGTAGCGTGCTGGGATCTCTTCTATATAGTCTTTATATAGCTGATATGCCCACCAACGAACAATTGCTCACAGCCACCTTTGCTGATGAGAAGGCAATCATGTTCAGACATAAAGATTCAGCGATAGCTGCTAGTATGCTACAAACACATTTAAATCATATTGAAAAATGGAGCAAAAAGTTAAATGAAACAACATTTCTTCACATCACTTTTACAAAATGCAGAGGAGCATCACCAGAAGTACACATGAATAACACACCACTACCACAGGTTACTGAAGTAAAATACGTAGGAATGCACTCGGATACGGGTCTAACATGGAGAAAGCACATAATGAGTAAGAGGAAACTGCTTGGGATTAAATTCAGCAAACACTACTGGCTGCTTGGTAGAAAATCTAAATTATCTCTAAGAAATAAACTATTAGTTTACAATATTGCATTTAAACCGATCTGGACATACGGCTGTCAGCTGTGGGGCGCGGCAGCAAACACCAGCATCGAAATCATAGAAAGATTCCAGGCAAAAGTGCTACGTGCTGTGTGTGACGCCCCTTACTTCGTTAGAAATCAAATGTTGATATTTTGAGTGATCTGAAAAACAATAAGTAAGTGTAGTGAAAAATATCTAAACAAATTGGAACATCACCATAATACCTTAGCCTTAAACCTCCTAGACAATAGTGAAAACAATCAACGACTAAAAAGATATAAGCCTGTGGACTTACCACATAGATTTGAAAGTAGTAGTTAATTATTTAAGTAATAGATTAAGCTGTAAATAGTTTTAAGTAAACTTGGGGTTTAAGGTCACTGGACCAAAACTCTCATGTCATTATTACTACACATCACTTTTGCTTATTGTAATGGTGCTACAGGTTGTAAATTGAAAGCGAATAAAAAAAAATAAATAAATAAATAGGTTAAGTGGTTGGAGTTCCACGGGGATCTTCCCTTAGTCCGGTCTTGTTCATTATACAAAGATACGTTGGCTAGTATTGAATCTTCTTCTTGTAGTGCCCTGCTTGTATTATCTAGCATTGGTGAATTATTATGTAGGGTGTTGATTATATCGTCGAATTCATTACGATCTGACGCAGCACGAAACAGTTACTCAACTGACAGGTTCATCAATTGAAGAGTGATACCAATATCCAATAGTAGTGAAGTACCGAAAGTATACATTCAGCAATTTACCCAACATAAAAATATAATATATAAATATTGTTAGTATCAAATACAGGTCAAAGGTATGTGTTTGGTACTGTTCATGAAAAATTTGTTTGGCTGTTTGCAATAATTTACATACAAGGACAAAACTTTGAAAAACCATTTTATTTAAGATAAAGATTTCTGTGAAATTCTATGACAATATTTGCCATACAATCGATAAAATATTCTCAAAAACGTTGCACATCTTGAGATGAAGTATACATATTTTTTTAATTGATTTAATTAAGTCGATTGTGCAATAAAATTTACTTGAATAAACTAATTGTTCTTTTGAGTAGGTATTTGCTATAATTTTTACTTCAAATATAATATAATTAAGAACAACATGACAGTTATTACCTCCTTCCTAGATTTCTCAGTTGATATTTCATCCACCTTTTGCTGCTGAATTGATAACAGTTATTATGTATGTTACGGGGCCACAATATTTAAACATATAAAGTTATTGTTGTCTCAGGAAGTTGTCAGTATTATTTCTCAATACACTATTGAGAATTTGTATATTAACCTCGAATAATATCTTTACCTTTACTAGAAGTTTATAATTATGGTGTAATTCATGTTAACCACTATATTGCTATACTGCTAATATTGTTTTAAAGATGTTTATCCATACGATACCAATGTTAATATATGCGGCCTTGTAGGAAATTAAAGCCCATCGGCCATAGGACAAAAATATAAACCTGAACAAAAATATGCTTTAATTTTAAATAACACTATCAAAATATTTCTCTAAACAGTCACCATCCGAATTGAAACACTTATCATATTGTGGTAAGCGACAATAGTAGCAGGTTCTTAAAACATCTTAATATGGAGGAAAAGGTATTAGTTTCCCGGTGCTATGTCAGGACTGTATAGAACATCGCGAAAAATATCAATTGAATTACTCAATGAGCTACCCAGTGCGAGGCGCGGCGTGCAATAGAGCGTTATCCTGTAAAAGTACGATCCCACAGTACAGCAATGCTTTCCTTTTATTTTGAATCCCCCTTCTCAACTGTCTTTAAGTCTCACCACACAGATCTGCACAATTTCTCTCACCACGTTGCAGGAAATCAACCAATAATACGCTTTTCTTGTCCCAAAAAGCAATAGCCGTAGGTTTTCGGTTTTCGAACGTTTGCTTGAACACTGATCTGAAACTTCATGAAAATGCATGGCTACTAACCAAACCGCAAAACGGCGATCTTCACACATTTTCTTGTTCACTGTTTCCTCCAGATTGTCGTTGACAATAGGCCTCCCACTTCATTCTTCATCGTGCACGTTTGTTCGGTCATCTCTTAATGTCATACGTCAGTGGCTGACTTTTCCTTCACTCATTATAACTGGACCATAAAACTCGCATATTTGATGGAAAATTTTGGCAGCGTTTTTATTTTTTGCATGAAGAGAACGAATCATATCGCACTATTTGCTTGGCGGAATTTAAAATTGCAATGTTTATTTTAGCGCTGTATTATACAACTGAATACAACGACAAAAACACGGTCAAGTGACATGTGGCTAGCTTATCAACCACTAAAGCAGGGCTTCTCAAACTACCTTTGTTTGAATATATTTGTTAAAAATGAAATACCTGCGTTGGAGTATGTACTGACGATGCAACGGCAATGAGAGAAAAAATAATTCGTTTTTAAGTCTAAATCTACAAGGAATGGACGTATTACTTTCTATCATTGCATGATTCATCTAGAGGAATTAGTGGCTAACAAAATATCTGCAGATTTGAATGCGGTATTATAAGATGCAGTTAAAGGTATCAGGACTTTTGTTGCATACAGAAGTGTCATGGCTGTCAAAGGAGCGGACCTTAAGACAGCTATTAGTGTTAATAAATTAATATAATATTCTATTTTTGTCCGAAATTAACTCAGGTTTAGTCATTTATTCACAATAAAAATTGGCTATGCAAATTATGCTGTATGCCACATGTTTGAAAAGCTCAACGAACATAATAGGTTCTCCAAGAAGAGAACCTAAATATTTTTATACTGAAATCTAAAACCAAGCGTTCACGAAAAAATTAAACAAATGGAAATATAAAGTGGAATATGGCTAATTTGAAATATGTTAATATATAGATGATATTATTGCTGAACATTTGGTACGATTGGAAAATGATTTCCAGACAAATTTTGTACTGGAATTAGACAATAATTAATTAGATTGGACCAAAATCTATTTATCGTGGAAATGAAGAAGGTGAAACGTGTGTCATTGACGTTATAGATCTAGAAGAAAGTACAGATGTTCAGTAGAATTTCTAATACTGTCAAAATTGGCGATAGCAGCTCTTATACCGTCTGTTTCCACCTATTTGCGCGAATCGACATTTTCAATATTAAGGGCAATTTAAATGAAATATGGCCCAAGTTTTAAAAACGAATGTTAAGACACGGTTTGGGTTTTTGTTTGTTGAAAAGCTAAAATTAACGTTTTCTATTGACACCATAGCTATGTTAACAGATGAGGCCTCGGTGGAGTGGTGTGGGAACGTGTTGCCACTCGAGCTCACATCAAAATGTGGCCGATCGCCTGGAGCGTTCGAATCCCAGCTGGGGCGACCGCATTTCGCTTAGTTAAAATTAGGGTGCATGTTGCATGAATGGTTAGTATGTAAGGGATGCCCGCACCCCCCTGAAGTAATGCGGAAGCGGTTCCGGTGGGGAACCGGTAGTATGACCAAATGAGAAAAAAAAGCTATGTTAACAGAGAACCTTTCAACATGCGGTTTTATATATCTAGTAGGCAACATATCCAAGATTGACTTAAGCTAAAAAAATGAAGTAAAAATATTAAAAATGAATATAAAAATTGCTTAAACGATTATAAAATACAGAAAAATCAATACGAATTTATGATATACGTTGACTTAATTTATTGGTTTGTTTTTACCTTATTACAAACTACCATCCTCTAAGAACATATATGCACGTACATGTAACCTTGGGGTCAAGATTTATCTAAATTTCGCACAATGAGAACAATGTCAAGACTTTGTTACTAATTTATTTTCCCGTATATTATAAGTATTGGCATTCAGTAGGGACAGAGAAACAAATATAATGGTTTGTTAAATGTAAAAGTTACATTAATTTTTTAATTGCAGGTTGGTTTAGTAGGATTTCCTAAAAGTAATCTTATTCTTTTTTTGGAACCATTCGCATTTTTGTTTTGGTATTTACTAGTTACTTCGTTTAATTACAGCTAATTACAGCTAAATTATGACTAATGATTATTTATATGCAGTGCCAATGCCTATTGCTTTTATGACATAAAGTGAAGGGTCGCGATAAAAAGTTTATCTGATCCAAAGGGGCCGCAAGTGAAAAACGTTTGAGAAGTCCTGCTCTGAAGCACTCCCACAATGCATCAAATTGACTTTATCCCTCATTCGACGGGAATATGTAAACAACCCTTAGTTTCCGAATAAGTCTCGTATATTGTTACCTTTAAATATATTTCATTAATTACCAGAAATTATAAAATAAAACACCAACCGAAATGAAAAAATATTATATAAAATGCTAATTAATAGCCCTCTGTTTTTCTGCAATAGTTTTAGGAATTACACTTGCAACTCTTTTCTAGAGTACTTGCTATCGGTATTGTTTAAAATTGTGTATTTCTATTATTACTTCTATATTTACAATGTTTCAACTTAGAACATTATAGCTACGCAAATATTAATCTTCTTCTTACACATTTTGTAAAATAGCATTGCTTGAAAATACAGAAAAAGTGTTGATAATTTATTATGAGGGGAAAATGTAACTGATTCGCTTATACACAATAACAATTTGTTTAATCAGTATAAAGTCGCGTTTTTCAATGTTTATTATACAGGGTGTCCTTTAAATGCCTTAAAAGCTTCAGGTAGAATTTTTCCTTTATGAATGCTTAATACAAATCTTAAAAAAAAAGTAGGTATTTGGAGCTTAGTTTTCTTGTACGAGAGTGTTAAAGTTCATATCTTTAAAACAGA
>JABXWE010023824.1:0-11385 GCA_014611495.1 Limonius californicus | reverse complement strand
AATATTCAACTAAAATCTTCTGAATCTGTATTAATACAAAAAAATAATTATCGTAGTAAAGACAATTTTACGTGGTTTTGTTTTATACAGGGTACTCCGACCGGTGTATATTATTGCGTCTTGTAGTTAAATTTTGGGGTCATATTATTTACTTTGATTATTTTATCGCTCGTCTATCCGGGGAGATCTCTTCGTTAGCCTTGCGCATTGGGGTTTTTTTTTGTGTTTAAGATATTATGTTGTGTACCGATACGCAATAATTACTTAGGT
Source organism: Limonius californicus (assembly GCA_014611495.1). Lineage (NCBI taxonomy): Eukaryota > Metazoa > Arthropoda > Insecta > Coleoptera > Elateridae > Limonius > Limonius californicus. Next base: position 11,115 of record JABXWE010023824.1, on the reverse strand, counting down.
TGTGTTTGAGTTGGTTTCAGTAGGGTATTTAGTTACTCCTACGTAAAATTGACTTTACTACGATAATTATTTTTTTGTATTAATACAGATTCAGAAGATTTTAGTTGAATATAAAATTTTCATTTAGTTGCAAAAAAAAAAAAAAAAATTCCCCCCTTACGAGAAAAAAAAGATTTTTTTTTGACGAAGAAAAAAAAATTTTGTAAGCTGACTAAGAACTTTATAATGAAACAATTATAATGAAACGAGGTCTGAACCAACCATGAAACAAGACTACTCAACCAACCAAATAATAATTAGTAAACATCCACACAAAACACTGCACAACACGAACAAAGAATCCTAAACTATTACCGGAATCACGGCATTATCAAAAAAAAATAATAGGATCGACTATTCAGAAACAACTACTCTTCAGCTAGGGACCGGCAAAAATCTCTCCAACAGGAATGTACAAAGATTGGGAACAACTCCCTGGGAATTCACATCATACTATCAATGCCTAATAACTCCCCAAATGTGTCTTGGAAACCAATCGGGAAACACTCCCAAGTCCTAAATGACTCACAAAATTCCTCCAAGAACACGTACACCTGCACACGCAACTACAACCAAAAGTCCAATCCAACCACCCCAGCCAAAGACTAGACAAAACAAAAAAAAAAGATCCTAACTGTGACCTACCCTACGATGCCCAACCAACCACCCTAGCAACTACCACCACTAACCCAACTCACCAACTAGCTAACCAACTGATCAACCAATCAACCAACTGACCAACTAACCAACTACTAACCAACTACTAACCAATCAACACAACAACTAATCAACCAACTACCAACCAACAAACCGACCAAACCACCAATCAATCAACCTACTAATTAACCAACCGATCAATCAATTAACTAGCCAACAAAACAAAAACAAAAAAAAAATTTAAGGGAAACTAAATGACAATGACCCTATAGTGACCTTCCCTGCAATGCCCAACCAACCAACCGAGAAATATCTAAGGACCATAAGGAAACCGCTGGAAAATGTCCTCCTAGTGACCATCCCTGCAATGCCCAACCAACCACCCGAGAAATAAATAAGGACTATAAGAAACCAGCTGAAAAAAATGTCCTACTAGTGACCGTCCCTGCAATGCCCAACCAACCACAAGAGAAATATCTAAAAAAAAGGGAAAAAGAAAACAAAAAAACAAATTGCTAACAAAAAAAAACATCAAGCAAAACCCACTCGAGCAAAACCACTAACGACAAAACCACTAAGGGCAAAACCACTCAATACAAAAAAAACCACTCGGGGCCCCACGTTGGGCGCCAAAAATTTGTAACGCCTAGTTGGCAACAACAATAATACTGACTACTAAGTGCAATAAAAAAAACTACCGGTATGTTCCAGGTGTCGAGAGTAAGGGTCGACCAGCTACAGTCGAAGAAGGGGGGGGTTAAATAAAAAGCCTAGGCGCCACCTGTTTTGAAAATTAACCTTAGCCCTCGACGATGTCACGATGGATAAAACAGGAACCTCCCTGGAATCTAACTTACCTTTGACGATTGCTAACTTAGAAAAACTATGGGGAAAGAAAGACACGATCAAACAAGAAAGTCCGGACAATTAAACTTTTAATGCACAGCAAACGACAACACGATCAACATACTGAAAGATTAACAACATGGTAACACACATAAAAATTATTAACAAAGAAAAGTATTTATATAAATCGACAAATAATTTACGGGACGCAATAAAGCGAAAGAACAATTTCAAGTTATTATAACACCCAAAGTGCGAAGTAATGCGAAAAAAAAAGCTAAAAATAGTCGTCTTAGTGCTTCAATAACAAGTACAAGTACGGGAAGTTATCTTAATGTGGCAGCGCAATTGCCAAGCAATCAGTATCAAAGTAATCTCTCTATCTTGATCTCTATCAATTGCAATCTATCACGCATATGTTTAAGTTTTAAAATATTTGTAAGCATTCTGCTAATAAATTTATTTTGATAACCTATGAACGATAAAATGATAAGGGTTTATTTGGCACTCATAACTATTACATTTGCTAAAAGATTAAATTTAGTGCTAATTGTACTAATTAAAATTGGATACTAATTTTAAATTTAATACTTTCCATCCCTTAAAATAAAAAATACCTAAGATAGAACTTGAACCAGCCTAATCAGATTTCAAATTATTTTTTTTTTTTACGTTTAGCACATAACCTGGTACACCAAGGGCTTACTCTTACATCTAAAACATAAAGGTAATAACCTTGTGATAACTTTGTGTTCTTCTTCTTCTTCATATTCTACCTGTTTCTAGACCTTTGGTATGTTTTATCGATGAGTTATCATCGGTGCTTTGAACAGTGTTTGTAATAGCTCAGTAAATCATTTCTTTTCTAATATAAACTTAGTTCAATACACAAAGCTACTTGACCGATTCGTTTTCTGTTTTTCATATGATGGGTTGTAATTTGTTTAAGCTAAAACACTTTTGACTGCGTCTTGCTTGCATTTAGTGAGCTCCTTCAGTTGTTACACTATGCCTGAAAAATGTTAATTGCATTTTGTGGTACTGCCAATAATCTGGTATTGGCATAAGAAAGCGGTGTCATTAGCAAATATGGCAGCCTCAACATTTTGTGGACTAGGTTGATGACACATAGAAGATGGGTCCCAAAACAGATTCTTGGCGGATCCCCCTATTACGTTTTTAACTGTAGAAAATACCGAACCAACCCTGACTTTAAATTTCCGTTAATCTAGGAGGGAAGGTCGCGGATAGGGGAATGCCCGGTAGATATACCCGGCATGCATGGGATCTTTTGCAGAGACTGCTGGATCATCATAATCCAAGGCCTACTACTGTGCAACAGCTGATGGATGCATTGCCGGTACTGTGGCAAAATTCCATAAGAACATAGTGATAACTGTATTGAGAGTAATTTTTGAGCAGTTTATGACTCGTTTATACGTTGACTGCTTATCTATACAGCATAGACAGATGCATTTTTCAATAAACACAAAAACCACAAGATGTGAAATGAAACCATAAGCGCATATTCATACCATTTCTTTGAAATATAATATTAATACAAAATAAATAACAAAGAAGATAATAAGTCAGAGTTTGAAAAACTAAAAATGTGTCAATCATTTGTTTGTTAGGTCACACAATATGAATTCCAGGGTATCGAATATGGTAAGAAATGTTGCAGGAAGATGCCAGGTTTCGAAACATTAACAATATTAGCAATTTGACTGTTTCTTTAAAAAAAAGCGGATCCAAAAGGTCTCTCGGGAAAGGGGAGGCAATTTATAATGAAATTAGTATTCTTTAAATAATAAGTATTACATGGCATGAACGTTTCATTATTAGTTTGTTTTGTAAAAATGTCCACAGGATAGTTGTGGCTCCAATGGCCTCGCACTTGGACTCGCCAGTGGTTTTTCTTCTATTATTCTGCTTCTAATATCTGGCCGAGATCTTCGCTACTTATTCTTTGACCTGATTCAACAGCTAAATTTCATATTTTATTTAGAATTTATCAGCCGAAAAATATAAATTCTTCGTGCCATATTTCTTGCGAAGTTTAGTACCTACAGAAGAAAACAATAAAACCAGCACATAGAGCGAATACCAGATAACAGACTACCGAAGCAAGAGGGTAGAGGCCGCAAGGATGGACGGATGTAGAAAGACCTCCCAGAATTAGCAGTTTTCGTCAATGGAAACAAGTAAGATACTTTTTCTCAGTTTTCTCAAAGTTTCGTTTGAGTAATTTGTGGTGTTTCCCAAATAAGTTCTTCAAATACACATTATCAATCTACACGTACACCATTTGAGAAGATAAATTCAAGACATACATGAAAATACTTGCATGTGAGCTTCAAAATTAGGTGATGTTTCTGATGCTGTGGAATAAAAGCAGAAACAATAAGGATATTGCGCATAAGTAAGAATTATTCATTGTAGCGCACAAAAATGACGTTTCTGAATGGATTCAGCTGTATAAAATTGTAACCAACCTACTTGCTCCAGACTATAGAAAAAGCGGCGCCACAACAAATGAAAACTTAAAAATACACTGTATTTGTCATATCTAAGATAATGGATAACAATTTTGCCTGGGCGCATATATAAAAGCGTGTTATTCGCTTCTGTATTTATTGCTAAGTAAAGTAGTAAAAATGAAGATCCTGTTTGCTATTGCTTTGATTTTGGCTGTTTATACAGTTTCTATAGAAGCTCAGGGAGGTGGTAAGTATTTTATAAATCCTGAAATGCCAGATATGTGTTTCCCTAATTCCAAAAACACCCTAGCGCGCTTTAGGTTGTTAAATTGAAATTTTGTACCTAGAATGAAAAATTAATTTCATTAGTTTCTTTGTCCAAGAAAATAAACAGTTTTTTATTTTGGACGAGGTCTAGGTTGCAGTTTTCCAAGCATCTTGCTGCACTGCATCCGTTACTTAATGTACAGCCTAACTAAGATTTTGCCCGTTTAAATGTAGTTCTAATAAAACCTGCAGACACACTCAAATATGGTGTTCTGTAAACAAATATTCTTACATTAAGAAATACACAGAATAAACAATGTTTTACCTGGAACCGTTTTCCAGAAAAATAAATTCAAACAACTTCTGATCTGGTGCTAAATGTTCCTAAAGACTCACTGTTTGCTTCAAAAATATGTGAATATTCTGCTAAATAATGTTTTCATTGAGGTGGTCAAAGCAATTTGATAATAGAGTGTGCAATGTAATCTTTATGTTTCTAGAACATATTTGACTTTGTATCAATAGGTACTAGAAATAAAATTGCTCAAAGTAACATAATATAATATATTATTCGTGACTTTATTACCTTGGACCCGTACAGCAAGATGCAATCTGGACAAAAAATAGATCACCCTGTCCATAAGCTCATCTTTTTTATTAGTATTAATTTAACAAGGTTTCTGTTTCTATTTCAGAAAATCAGACGTGTCAGATAGCTGGTATTAACATAATTGGGACGATATGTAAACCCGCGTGCTTAATTGCACAAGTCTTGGGTAACTGCGACAGAGGCCTAGACTGCTGTTTGGGTGCTCGGAGCAATTAGCAGTCTCTTGGGTGTGTAATATGTGTATACCTAGTGTGCCAAACACTGTTTTATTTTTAAAATGTATGCAATAAAACAATAAATCTAAGAAAAGTTGCTTTATTTAGTTTACTAGCTATAAGCTCATGTATGGAATCCATCCATTGGTAGAGTATCATCAAATATTCGATACAAACAATTAAAGAAAAATATTTTTATACTTATTCGTACAGCCATGGTGGAGCCTGGTCTCAGAGAATAAATAATGTACTCATACTAAGTTAGATTTCAGATCAGATACTGCTGGTTTTCACTACACTTTAATAAATAAAAGAAATTTAACGCTAAAGATTAGGAACTACAATTTCCGATAAGCTGGAAATCATTTATCGGTGGAATACTAACAAGCTGGACGCTATACTCACACAAATTTAATCCTACACTATTTAAGTGCATTATACATGAAAGCTAAGAAAAAAAGGAGAAAACGGCAAATACTGGTCAACAAAAATAAAAAATGTAGATGTTAAATGATGAATTATAAATATAAACTGGCTAACCTCCACAAATAGCACAAATAATGACAAATTTAAATGTTTTTCATAATAGACCCAAACAGTTGTGGATTTAATCCCAATGAATTTTTTACTTTGTAACTTGTTTTGAACTCCCATAAGCTACTTTTTAAACTTTTCGAAGTATCTCTGGTATTAGTTAGGTACGTTTGGAGAAAGAAAAAAATCTATAATTGCTCAGGATATTGTTTCAATATTCTTCCTACAAATAGTAGTTCATTTATTTATTGCTAAGTAAGTAATAAAGAAAAAACAGTAAAGATGAAAATGCTGTTTGCTGTTGCTTTGATCTTGGGGTTATACAGTTAGGATAGACGCTCAGGGAGCTGATAACCTCTGAGGCTTTGTTTTCTTCTATTTTTTTTTCATTGTATGCTACCACATCCATTCTTACCTGCTGTCTAATAACTTTATCTTTCTCCTAATTCGTTTGGTGTCATGTAACATTTTTCTTTATTTCTTTTTGTTATTTTTTGTCTCCTCCGTTAGTTTAGATTTGTATACCTGCGGTGCATCTCTTAGAGCATTAGTTGCAGCCTGTGTCAGTTTATTAACAATTTTATCGTTAATTGCATCCACGCTTGCGTCGATTTGACGGTATTATTTTTAAACATCTTTTCAACATGTTTTTTATAGTCTTTGTTCCGTAAAGTTAGGATATGGGAATCGATGTTTTTTGTGTAAGGTATGCTTTCGTGTCAGTTTTATTTTCAATATTATTCGTACTTTTACTAATCCATGATTGAATTTGGTTCAATACTGTTATATTTTTTATTGTGTCCTGTTAGTTAGTCATGATAAAATCAATTTCGTTTTTGGTATTACCATCGGGACTTTCCCACGTCCATTTACGATGTTCTGTTTTGTAAAAGCATGAATTCATAGGTTGTAGCTGATGGTGTTCCATAAAATTCACAAGCGTTTGTCCCCTGTTGTTGCGTATTCCTGTTCCATGTTCTCCCACGGAAGTTTCTCCTGTTTGTTGTTTTCCTAACTTCGCGTTAAAATCCCTTATCAATATATTATAGAACGTTTGGTCTATTTTTTCATAGAACTGTTCTATATCTTCATCTGTGTTAGATTAAATTTTGATGGTTATATGCAAAACTCTGGATGAATAGCCTATCATGGAGTTAATGTATTTGGTCCATTTATTATTAATTACATCTCCAACCCCATTTCTATTGTTGTGTTCTTCGCTTTTATAGTAAAGCAGCTTTCCAGATTATAATTTTATCACTGCCTCTCATTTTCTTCTTACTTCTCTGAGGCCAACCACTTGACATTTAGTCGTACTTACTCTAATTTTATTAGTTTATCTTCTGTAGAAGTGAACTTGTATTTAGTGTACAAATAATTATATTCATTAGGCCTGTTTTCTAAAATTTCCATGGATTGACGAATCTCTATGATTTACCGAATCTCTGCTAACCTCCAGAATCCATGGGAGACACAGGCTGGCCGGTATGGGATTGTGGACGTCTAGTCCTACCCACCTCGGGTAGCTGAGTTTTAAGTTGCGCCATTTTTCATTATATCCGCCTAAGTTGGGTACAGATGCTGTTGGAAGCCGCCCATTCTGGGTACAGACGCTATTCTACCTGTTGGTCCGCGGGAGGTATTCTTTTCTCTTTTTGCCCAGGGTATCTACCAGGCATTCCCCGATCCATGACCTGGGGACGCGCCCTTCTGGCTCCCTCTGTTCCTTTTCAGATAAAGCGAAATTTAAGATCATGGTTGGTTCGGTATTTTCTACAGTTAAGCAAGTAAAAGGGGGGTTCCCCAAGGATCTGTTTTGGGGCCGATCTTATACAGCCTCAGTTTCAGTTTCTGTAGGCGGCATTATAAAAGCATTTGATAAGGCTACCTGCAATGGTTAGTGAACCGTAAGCAACAATAAATTCTATGCCCACGCGATCTAAGCTGGAAGAGATGACTTCATTAGTATCAAAATTCAGTTAGTATAATGTATAATAACAGACACGTAATCTTTTACCAGATATACAGTTATCAGCGTCATATAATCACATTATTTTACTGTTCGAAGGTTATCAAAACATATTTGTTAGCAGAGTTTCCATAAATATAATAGTAAATTAAACGTATGGCTGATACTTAGATTGCAATTGATAGAATTCAAAGTACTTCGATACTGAATACCTGGAACTATGCCTGGAAATATAGATAACATCCCGTACTTCTACCTGTTGCCGATAACACTACAACGTTTATTTTTAGGTTTCTATTTAGTATCGCATAATTTCACTATAGGGTATTATGAAATTATTTAACGCGATATAAATCGTTCCGTTATGTTTTATTATGTTTTTCGCTATTTCCTCTGTATATATTATCAATGAATGCCATCTCTATTGTAGTGTTATTTGTAAGATTACGAAAATATGTGTATGTGTGTGTGAGTGTGTGTGTGTATGTATGTGTTAAGCTCCAATCGTACCTTCATGAGGAATTTCAGTTTTTGTCCTAATTTAAGATATAAGAAACAAAGATTGGCTTTCTAAGTAGTTCCTGTCGTTCTCACTTGCTATACCTTAATTAATCTTACACTAATATTGTGTCCAGTATAGCAAGTGTTGTATACTAAACTGAATTTCATTAGAGGAAATTAGCTTTGTTATTATAATGCTTAAGTTATAAAAACGATAAAAATCACAAAATAATAAATACTAAGATCCGCATGTAACTAGTGCTGTCAAATCCGTTACATTTTAAAATCCGGATTTCGGATTTTTAATTATCCGGTATCCGAATAATCCGGAATCCGCCGGATTTTTACTATCCGGATAAAATCCGTCTTGCAAATCCGTATCCGATAAGTTTACTATCCGGATTCATCCGGAAAATCCTCTATCCGGATTTATCCCAAGAATCCGATATCCGGATATATCCGAAAAATTCGATATCCGGATTTACCCTAAATAATCCGTTATCCGGATTTTTTTTTAATCCGATATTCGGATTTAAGCAAAAATCCGTTTTCTGAATTTATCTGCGTGCGTGTATTTATTAAATTAAATTAAACATTTACGTAAATTTACATAAATACAGTCTGCATTAATCTGGAATGTAGAATTTGTATGAATATGCAGTTAATTCAAATAAAAATTGTAGGTATATGCGTATTCCAGTAAAATCGCTGCCTATGTCTAAGTTCCTCATTTTAAACTTAATTATTCAAAATTATCGATAAATCTGTTATAAATATATTATCTGGATGTATTCGTTATTTAAAGTCGCGTCGGCGCAAAATCTATAAAGTGTATAATTTCAAGACAGAAAAAAATGGGTGTACAAAGCCAGCGCGCTTCTGGCAAACGAGGCTATTACCCCCCTTCCACTAAATAGTGATGGGTACGACGGAAATATTAATAAAAGTACACATAAAACATTAAAAATTTATAAGAGAACTTATTAGTTATAAGTTTCATTCTTTCAATTATTATAAAATACTAATTATAACCATAAAATAAACAAAAATAGTTATTTTTGTTACAAGTACCTAAAATAATGTTTTTTCGGACGAATCGTTGTTGTTTCCGGACGAGGCGAAGCCGAGTCCGGAATAACAGATGAGTCGAAGCCGAGTCCGGAATAACAGATGAGTCCGAAAAAACGTTTTAGGTACGTGTTACAAACAACATTTTTTTGTTAAAGTTCCCAAAAACACATTCAAACCTCTTATTATTAAGAATGATTAATGTGATCGGAGTAAATATGTCTCGAAAATAGTGAGCTTCGGATTTTAATTTGTATTAAACTATTCTGCTTTATTTACCTTGTAACGCCTAGTTGGCAACAACAATAATACTGACTACTAAGTGCAATAAAAAAAACTACCGGTAAGTTCCAGGTGTCGAGAGTAAGGGTCGACCAGCTACAGTCGAAGAAGGGGGGGGGGTTAAATAAAAAGCCTAGGCGCCACCTGTTTTGAAAATTAACCTTAGCCCTCGACGATGTCACGATGGATAAAACAGGAACCTCCCTGGAATCTAACTTACCTTTGACGATTGCTAACTTAGAAAAACTATGGGGAAAGAAAGACACGATCAAACAAGAAAGTCCGGACAATTAAACTTTTAATGCACAGCAAACGACAACACGATCAACATACTGAAAGATTAACAACATGGTAACACACATAAAAATTATTAACAAAGAAAAGTATTTATATAAATCGACAAATAATTTACGGGACGCAATAAAGCGAAAGAACAATTTCAAGTTATTATAACACCCAAAGTTACATACAACGCGACAAAATTCCAAGTATTCGAAGTCGACGAGATCTCGTTACTCAATACCTATATTCAAACATAATAGATCTAACAATGTAATTGAATAAAACTTTAACCTTTCGCAATATTTCCCAAAATTTAAATTATAAAAAAAAGGTTTAACTACAATTTCCAAATTAAACATGAAAAGTACAGATTTAAATTACAACAGCAGTCTGACAACAATTTCCAAATTAAACATGAGAAGTATGGATTTATTGAACGCACCTGGTATAAGTTCAAATATTCAAATTGTTATTAGCACGAACATTATCATCAAGCACACATACCCGAGGAAACATATTGTTGATATCGATGCTTCGAACTTCGCTGCTCTCTGCGATAAACCAATCCATTGAACGTTCGCCAGGTCTCATCTGCTTCATATTAAAGATGACCATGAATGCAAAATAAATCCAAATTCAATGTTCAAAACTCGAGCGGGAGCAACTTCCAAACGGTAGGAAGTCCATACGGGAAAAGACGCCTAAATAAATTCAAGGAAAATTTGCAATAACAAACAAAAGCGTAAATCTCATTCTTACCGAACGATGGCATTTTCGGCGATAAGGGAACCTCTAGGCCAATGGCACAATCAAATTGGGTAAAAAACCCTAGGAAAATTAACTCTCATAACCGTCCTAGCGTTCCTCCAAAGAGGGCAAACAATCCCAAGGAACGACGGCATAAGGAAAAATTCCTCTAACAACTACGGTCAAAAATTGGGAGATCCATCCCTAGCTTACAAAAGCTAATTAACCGAAGCAACGTGCACACCCACGAGGATTTCTCAACTAACTTCCCAGATCCGCGTAGCATACGACCAACAAGTCAAAATTAAACGAATGCAAGTCGAAAAGTTACGAGTTCGAAATTCATATAAATCCAAAAATATTCAAAATATATGCAACCCAAATTGCGAAAATGAAAATCTAATGCAAAATAATGAGGCGTACAAAATCGGAACGTTACAACCTAAATGATCCTAGAAAGTTGTCATGGCAACTTTTTGGGATAGTGTCCGAAAAAGTTGTCATGGCAACTTTTTGGGATAGTGTCCGAAAAAGTTGTCATGGCGACTTTTTGGGATAGTGTCCGAAAAAGACTCATTTTACGGACTGAAATGAGTCCGTAAAATAGCTCATTTTGGG